>JAANDH010000066.1:544123-554342 GCA_011799765.1 Nymphaea thermarum
TTCGTCAAGGGAGCTCTTCTGTTGCAGAATACTATGGGGCTTTGAAAGCCAAGTGGGAAGAACTTGATTATCATTCTGACCTCCCGTGGCACTGTCCGCAAGATCAGGCACTTCATGTTGCCCAAGAATGGAAAAACAGGGTGTTTCTTTTTTTGGCTGGATTAAATGATGAGTTTGAAGGTGTTAGGAGTCAGATTCTGAATTCTGGAGAGGTATCCAGCATTGAAGATGTATACTCGTGTGTAGAATCCAAACATTTGACAAGAACCTTTTCTTCTTCATCGATGTTGCCGTCTTTTACAAGATCAAGACCCATCAATGTTTGATAAACAGTTCTTAAGAATCAAGCCTTCACTCTGTTAAGGAACAAATGAGCTTCCTCTACTTTAGAAAATTCAGGGAAAGCCCTGTGACTACTCAATGTCCAAAGGCGTGCCAACTATCGGATCATCAGGAACCGACTGGCAACCATCTACACATCTCTCACGATCAAGCAACTTTATTAGCATTTGAAAAAAAAGTTTTGTAAAGACTAAAGAGCACAAAAGGCATCCTTGTCCAACTAAATTGCTAAAAGGACATTAACCTAAGTTACCACGGTGGTGAATGGAAAAGTTTGCTTGAGAACTCAAATGAAAGGTTGGGCATCTATTAGTGAAACAAGAAAAGCTAGGCAGTGGGCAGTCTTTTGTAACTCGCCCTTAAGTTCAGCAGCCTTCTGTAATTTTTCCCTAAAAAGCCGTCTAACAAGAACATAGATTCTGTACTGCACATAAATGATCTGGGAAACAAATTCAGGTTTCACTTAATTTGTAAACATGTTTCAGGTTTGATCAGTTGCACTACTATATCAAAACAGAGACCAAAAAGTTCATGCCCGAAACATGGATAAGAGAGATATGGCCGCTGCATAGAAATTTTCTTAGCTAGCAAAGACAAATGAATGCAGATCGATCAATTCCAAACAGATGACACAAGGGGTAACTGAGCTGGAAAATGCGTGCAGGTCTCGCCAGTTAATTTGAAAACGAATAGCAGGTTTAACCAGTTGCACAACTTTGCCAAAACAAAGGCCAAGCAATTCATGAGGAAGAAGTTCATAGACCAGAACATGGATAAGAGGGCCATGAGCGCTGCATCGAAATTTTTTAGCTATCAAAGACAACTGAATGCAGATCGATCAATTGCAAACAGATGACACAAGGGATAACTGATTATATGCATACCCCACGAGTTTGAAAAGAATCTTGCAGTCCAACCATCCACGAAGTTCCAGTTTTCTTCAAAAACCTATATCAGCAAAGGAAAAAGCAATCAGAAAAAAGAAGATAGACTCTCAAAGCTGAAAATCTGAAGTGGCATTAGAACAATAAGTGAAACATACAAAAATATGGGATGTGCATACTTAGTGGTGATCAAAACCCCCGAAATGAAACCCTTCCCAATCCGCAAATGAACCCCGAAATCCGAACCCCAAGCTCCGCAATCAAAATCCCAAATCGAAACCCCCAAATCCGCAATTAAAAGGGCAAATCACAATGCCCGGATCAAAAGAACAAAGGAGAGAGTGAGAGAGAGACTCAGGGGAGCAGGCTACGGTCGACCGCTAACAGACACCAGCACGCGGCGGAGATTCACAGAGATGCATACCCGCCAGAGACAGATGTTCCTAGGCACATTTCCTCACGGGTGTTAACTTCGTGAAACTGAAGCAGTGAAAAGTGAAAACAAGAACGCTGTTTCGTGCTTCCGACGTTGGCCGGGGCTGAGGAGGCGTTCACTGTAATGAATCTACAGTACTTGATCGGATGGCTGTCACCGCAGACTCCAGCGATGAACGGTTAAAAAGCGTCACAGCCTGGGCTTGTGCATGCTCCGCTGGGTTGGTGAAATAATAGTTAAATTTCGTTCCAAGAAATGTTTCCGGATTACCAAATCGCACTGTAACTTTTTAAAAAAATCTTTTGGAAGGCCTGCAGCTGTCGTTCAGCGGTTTTTAGCTTTATATGAAAAGACAGTGCACGCTAACATTTTGGTTGTTTGGTAGTCCAAATATTTTGGAAAAGTTTTGTAAATTTAAGAAAGTCTAAAACAGATTCTGATGAAATACTAAAACTAAGTATATAAGAATCTACACACTATATATTTGAGGCATGTTCATATTTGAGGCATGTTCATGAAACACTTACAAATTGTACCATTTGTCAAATGGTTTGATGTATTGAATTCTCAATGCAGCGATTGAGTTATATAAGTCTTGAGTTTTATTAGATCCATTCCATGCAAAGCTCACATTGGATGTTGCCCAATTATGTATAACTTCAAAAACTGAGTTCCAAATATGTTAAAATTCGAAATATGACCCACGTACCCGTGAAGATCCAATTTTGCTACATACAAGTTTATATTCATAAGTTGATTAACGTTTTTTGATAAAAATATAAAATATTGTCTTCTACTACTATTTAGAAACACAACATTCAAAAACTTCATGATTCTGTTCCAAAAAAGATTATTAGATCCAACAATCATGACATAATATCGCAATAATTTAGTACTTTTGAACATATGTTCTAAAAACATGCCTCTCATGAACAAATTGTTGTTTTTTCTTTCTTTTTTTCCCACCAAACTCGAGGTACATCTATAATTTTGATGCTCGTGAGAATCGAACCCTGAAACAAAAGTATACTCATCCCATTTGCAGCCCGAATTCAAATGGGTTTCACAAATGAATTTCTTACTCATGTGCATGTTTGGTACTTCACGGTATGGTATGGTTTGGGTGAGCAAGAGGTATTATCTTTCTGCCCGAAAAAGGCCCGAAGGCTCCTCATTCCCCCTCCCCCCAGGAGTATGGTATGGTCGGCTTGTAGGCCGTGCAATGTCCTGTCCAGGTGCGTTCGGGCGCACGTTAAATACTTACGCAAGCCTTACTGTGAACAGTAGTAAGCACGGCCCGATGATGTTATAAACCCTTCTTTTATGTACATCTGATTTATATTATTGCACGAATATCTTGGGTTGAGGAATATTATTTTAGTCGGAAATATTATTGAGGCCACTATAAAGTTTGCAGAGAGGAACGCAAGTGGTTCTGAATAGGTCAGTGACAACTTAATATATATATTGGGGTCCGAGTTGCGGATGGGGAGATGCAAGAGGCCCTAGGTCTCATCAGGTCATGTTGGGATCCAAATCTTATGTCAATCCAAATCCAACTTTAACCCCGAGTTCATCAGGAAGAGTCATGAACCGGTTCGAAACTGAGTGTCCAATTGAGGTTTTAAATATTTTCAATGCCAAGTCGTTATGCGGACGTAAGACGTGACGTAGTTAGGCATGAGAGACTAAAATGTCGTTTTCATCTTTCGTCCAGCAAACAAGAAGATACAAACGTGACAAATAAAAAAAGGGTATGTTTTCTTTTTTTTACTAAGATCCGATTCGATCCGAGGCGATTTGATATATTTGAAACTGTAGATTTGGATCTTTCTCAGAACAGATCTCAGATTTGCTTGAAAATACTAATTCAATGAGTGGATAAAAGTGTTAAACCTTGTGGATTTCACGAATCCATTCCAATAAAACAAGAATATGAAGTGGAAACCATATATTGGTCGGGTAGATCCATTCCACGCTTCAATTCTTAACTAATTCCAACGAAACTTCTTCCCCCGGGGACGCTTGCTTTTAAACACATCATTCAATGGAGACCGTCTCCCTAGACGAAAGCGGTCCATATTGTCAATAAGCGACACTCTCGGTAGATGCCAAGAAGAGTGGTCCCGAGAGAGCTATGGGAGCACACTATTGCAATATTGCATGAAGAAATGTCAAAGAAAGAGTCTAAGAAGACTTCAATTAATATATATAAATAATAAATAAATAAATAAATAAATATATATATATATATATATATATATATATATATATATATATATATATATATATATATATATATTCCCTTTCCAATATTGCCGGTGAAGTTAAAGATTTTAAACAGGTCTCAACCTTCTCTTGTGTGGTCCTTCACGAGGCATCGTCGTAGCTGTTCACTAAAAAAAACTGCCCAAAAGATCTCGTAATTAAGATGTTGAATAAAAATATAAAATTTTCCATTGGGATGTTGACCGATCTAATTTAGAATGGATATATGACCAAATTGATAATATGAATAAAAAATTAATATTCGATTACGATTGAATTCAGATTTAAGAAATGACATCAAGCCAGATTCGAGATTCGCTTACACTTGACTAGATCCAAGCGCGAATTCAGCGTTGGATTCACTTCTACATAAATGTCCAATACCCAAACATTTTGAAAGTCAGTTCTTAAAAAATAACATACTATAATTTAGATTCGATGTGCATTTATAAATTGGATTCATATTCGAATGTAAAAAAAATAAAAGTTGGATTTGAATGGTGAGTCTAAATCGAATATGGATATACGCTAAGCTTTTGTTCTTTCTCATTCTGATGCTATGAACTGAAAAAAATATGAACTGACAAATCACGTAAAATAAAGGTTATATCTAATTGAAATTGAATCCTTGACGTTCCTAAGAACGATACATTGAAGTCCCGATAAGACGAGTTTTCTTTAATTTTAGGTGCAATATCTTGAAGGCATCGGATCATAAAAGAAAAGAATTATTGTGCTAGACCCGGTTCAGTTAAACTGGGTCCACGCGGCTTTCACGCGAACTGGAAACTGCCATTCCAGCGCCAACGATTGGACCATATATACACGCTGTGTCGTCGACTTGGCGAAATGAGTAAGTCTCCCCTCGTCAGCTTTGCAAAAGGCTTAACTGTGAAGGAAATTGCTCGGTTGGTAGTTGGAACCATCGTCTACACCTTTCAACTGGTTTGCCCTGTCGCCCTTGTATTTATTTACGCCCTTCTCTAACTCACCTACCTCCCGTTCCTCCTTGCTCCTCCTCCTCTTTCGCTTGCAGTCGTGGCTTCAAGCTTCAGGGACTCGTAGTTCTGCAAGATGAGTTATTACAATCAGGCACCTCCAAACTATGGGGCACAATACCCTGCACCAGGGTACGGGTACCCTCCACAGCCGGGGTACCCTCCGCCACCGCCGGCAGGTTACCCTACGGGTGCCCCGCCAGCGCAGTACCCGCAGCAGCCTCCACCTCCCCAGAAGAGCGGCCCTGGTTGTTTCGAAGGAGTGTAAGTTTGCAAATCTCTTTCATGCGTGCGTCTGTTTTCTTTTTTTATGATCATTTGCCATGGATGATTAGTCTGAAACACTAGTTGGGAAGATTAAACTGGAGATGTTCTTCTTTCACTTTGCAAAAGAAAAGGGGGGAGGGTAATTTCTGAAGAAATCGGTTTCTGCCGTTTCACAGAAAGGAGGGATCGTTTTACATCTAAAAGATTCCATCATGGCAGTATTCTTTTTTCTTTTTCTGTTTCTCTTTTTTCCATGTGTTTGGGGCTAAGCTTCTGATACTCTTTCATGGCAGTCTTGCGGCTCTTTGTTGCTGCTGTGTCCTGGAAGCTTGTTTCTAGTGAGGAAGGCCGTGGATGGCCTATGGCTCATTTGTGGTATAAATCAGAAAGAAGACAAGTCGTTGTAGTTTCTGTCGTTTATGGGTGCTTCTATCCTTCACAAAATGTCATTGCAATTTATGTGCGCATTATGCAGCGTGATGTATTTATGGATTTTTCACATATATTCTTATACGCCTAAGTGCATAAATAGATGGACTGAAACTGTCCAACAATGTTGACATAAAAAAACTGTGGAAATTTAATGTTTAGAATAGATGTTATAATCCAAGAAAGAATTAAAACCACTGATTTTTAAAGAACTTTGGTAAATTCAATCAGCGCGTCGATTTTTTTTTATTTTGATTTCTTTAGATTTCCTACACAAGTACAATATACATGTCTGGTTTCCATAAGTTGTTTTTGAATTCTACACACACACACAAGGAGAGGAGAGAGAGAGCGAACAATTTTGCAGTTAATCTGTTCCTCCTTCCTCTTTCTTGATGGAAGATAACCATGCACGAGCTCCAGCTTTGCGTTCTTCACCGCCGCTCGCCCACGAGCAGAAAGAAAAAACATCCCAATGTATTAATGTGACGGTGACCAATTCAGCAACTAATTGGCTACACATTGTTTGGATGAATACCACCCACTTTCTGCCTGCGGATGACTTTCTTCGAAAATTTAGAAAAAGCAATTGTTTAATTTAATAACTAATGTGACCTGCATTAGTTAATATTAAAGCACCATATGAAATCACCTGTAAGGCCTCCCCACTGAGAGGCTGCACCAGAAAGCACCTTTAAAGCTCCATTAAGGAGCAAGAGTAGAAATGGTGGGCTTTTTTGTAAGAACCTTACGACATTTTGTACACATGCCACAGTTTGAAATTTAAATTGGCCAGTGGCCACAAGAGAGACTATTCACCACTGAGTTGGTGCCGAACCAAATCATTTTGCAGTGGATTCGAGTCGAATATGCCGATTCAGATGTAGTAATTGGGCCGATTCTGACACCACAATCTTAGTTTATCAAATTCAGAGATTTAATTAATTTGGTGAGGAATGGATCGTTGGTAACTACATCTGCAAGTATATGCCAGTATCTTTTTCATCGTTTTGACATCTCGGCCTTTCAAGTCGTCGAAAAAGAACAAGTTATCTTGGTTGTTCTAAAGCACTCTGACTAAGTGATCTTCCTCATGTTAAAGGTACAAAAATGTAGACAATCAACCTTCTCTGTATTAGCATTAATACAGAAAAACCAGAAACAAGATGCTTTGCTTTTGAAAAAGTCGCATGAACCAAGGTCACATAATGTATATAACACGTGAACAGATGTTGGAAACTTGGAACGAGGCTCGCTCTCTCTCTTTCTCACGATATCAAGAGAAAACAAAGAAGAAGAAGAAAACATACAACGATGTTTATATGGTTCGGAAACCAAATTTCTCTTACCATTGCCGCATAGTGTTTGCATACAGGATATATCTGCCCCCTTCAAACGTGAGAATTACGGCAGCGGTAAATTTATAATAATGCCTTTACAGAGGACGATAACAGGGAACCTTTCCATACTTTAACAAAAACTGAACAGCACCGACCAGAAGAACTGCGTTACTCCCTTAATTATTAAAACCACAAGAAATAAATCACCGCCTTCAATATCTAAGCAAGCATGCATAAACCTGGAGAGGGAGACGCTACCCTTCACAGCTCAGCTACTTGTTTCTGTAGATCTTTCCCCAGCGGTAGAAGATGCCAACACCACCAAGGCCAGCTGCCCAAAGATTCAGGCCATAGTTCTTCGACTCCGCTGCAACCTTGCCCCTGCCTTCCGATAGTTTTGGGGGTTTATATAATGTGATTGCTTTCTCCGGTTCTTCTTCTTTCAGTGGAATTACTGCATGTCCTGATTGCTTCTTCTTCTTTTTATTATCTTCTTTGTTGTCGCGACCGTGTTCATCACTTACGGTGGACAAGTTCTTCGCAGGGATTGACGCGCCCCTCGTCAGTATTCGGGCTTTCTTTTTCACTTTTCCAGAGTTCAAGGAGGAGGACTTTTGGCGAAAAGGTACACCATGTCAGCTTCTAAGTTTACTTACACATTTGTCGAAAGGGTACTTTGCTAATGTATTCAGTGGACTATAAGTCACAGACACATTTTACTACAACCACATGAAAGGTGCCAAGAGCATATTCACTGTCTTGCATTGTCAAGATTATGCAACAAATATCATTCGCTCAAGTTGGAAACAGATAAAGTGGACATCATGGTTTGAAGTATCACTGCTACACATCTTCTTTATCTGTCAACGAACCATGGTCTGTATGCCAGCCACACCAAGAAGACATTGAACCAGCTTCTTCTCCCAAAACACTAATTTGTAATCACAAAAATTAGAGATGTGAAACATACAAGGTCATTTTCTTAAACAATGCATTTATTTAGCCATATTTCATGTTAATGAATTTGCATATTAACATGTATTGTCCTCCATATCACTACATCATGTTGTACGTCTCTCAAGCTCCATAACTTGCTAAAAGAAACTAAGCCTGAAAGTGAAGCACAAATATGAAAAACAGAAACCACAAACATGAAAAACAGAAACCACACGTCACAGAAATGCAAGAGATACAGGTGCCAAAATAGAAATGATTTATTCACTTTGACTTAGTGGTGCTATGCAAGATGTAGCACACCATCCCGATGGTTTTGAAGCCAATGACACCAAGTGTCAATAGAAACACTAAAACATGTTGCAAGTATTATGAAGCTTTTCACATGCACATAAAACAGGTGCTTGAGTGCATGAACTGCACGCATGGTTATGCATGTTCAATATTCATGGTCTGAAACGTGAAAGTACAAAAACCATGTTAGCAATTGTTAGTTCATAGACAACATAAAGAGAAATAACTTAAAAATTAAAAGGCATAAGTACAAGAATAAGCTCATATACATGGCACCACATCTTGTCTATCAAGCATCATGGAATTTCCCGTATCCATACTTTATATTCTTCTCAGCCCATGAAGAGAAAGGCACAAGAAGCAAAGTTGTATAAGTTCAGCAATGAAGTGAGAACAGAGAGCAGCTACACAAGTTACATGTGACAAGAAAACAATCAAGCAGTTAACCCTTGGAAATACAGCTAAAAACCATTTTTACATCCAATGCAAAATCAGGTTTCTACATGAAACTAAACCTTTTCTGTTTTGGGAAGTAGTACAAAAGGCGGCCTTTATGACAACGAGAGCGCTGAATCATGTTTTTAAGACTTTCATCTTCAGATATATTCACTTCCTTGGAGACTGTTCAAATTAAAACATGATATAAAGAAACTTAATAAACAGAAAACTATTCCAATACAAAGAAAAGGGCAGCACATGAAGTGTCATGTATAATTGCTGAGACCATGTTAAATTATATCATTGTCAAGGAGAGCATACCATATCGATCACAGTGATCTGCCAACATGACTCCCACATCAAAGATCAACTTTCCAAGAGATTTGAATGTTTCATATACGAAAAGGACAAAGATGACCAATTTATTAGAAGTAATAACAAAAATAAAAATCAATCGTTTTTATATACTTTAACCTAAACAACTATTTAAATCAACCCCGACCAATGAACAATCTGGCAAAGGGAAAAAGTATAATTAATACACACACATAACCAAAAGAAGGTATTTTATCCTTTCTTAATTTTTCTTTTTAATCAGACTTTTCTGGCATATTTAAGGTGAAAAGTTAAATAAGTATCAGTCTAGGTATAAAGTCAAAATCAGAACTTTATTGGAATATCATAGGTCAAATCTGTAATCCATCTAAACAATGATTTATTGTTCAAGTAGTTAAATTTGATATGAGGAGACGGCACCTGAAATCCCTCGTACATTATAAGCACACACACCCTCACAGTCTGTGAGGTCCACTACCATGTTATTCAAGTTTGGGAGACAAATAGACAACAAACAACTAAACAGATCCTATATCAATGGAATTTCTCTTGAACATTTTTCTGACATTTGATCTTGAAAGTGACAACGTGAAATAAAAAGAAGTTCTCTATGTTTACACACAATTTTTTTATTGTTTTGGTTATAATACTATACTTTTGGTTTGTCAATAACTTAACAAAACAATGCCATCACAGGTTCCAATTCTTGGTGACAACTGATAAGATGTTAATCTGATTCAGATCCAATGAAAAGTCATGTCTGTTACAAGAAGAAAAGTCATGTCTCTTAGGAAATGAAAAGACATGTCTCTTGAGAGATGAAAAGTCATGTCTCTTGAGAGATGAAAAGTCATGTATGTTGAAAGATGAAAAGTCATGTCTCTTGAGAACTAGAGACCCCTTATGTAACTCCTCTTGTAAATTGTGTGGAAGGATCACTATATAAATGGGTTGTGTGAGAATGTAACTCTCACCTCCCTTCCTCATTTCTCTTTTCCTACTCTCTCTCTATCTTTCCTTTGCTCAATCTGGATGTGGGTTATACTTCGACACCCTAAATCTAACATGGTATCAGAGCAAGGTCTGGCTGGTTCTACCAAGGAGAATGTTTGAACTTTGAACAGACTTGAAATTCCTGGTTGGTTTTCTCTTATACTCCTTCTAACATTCTGCTCCTAATCCTTCATCTATCTTGACAACTCTCTTATATTTCTGTTCATATATATCTACGTT
>JAANDH010000067.1:0-124011 GCA_011799765.1 Nymphaea thermarum
AGTTGAAGAAGAAGAGATCTTGCCTACTTATATCTCCACACATGAACAGATAGCTGATCTCTTTACCAAAAGTCTCACAGGGCAACATTTTTGGAATTTGAAGAACAAGTTGTGCATGATTAAATCTGATGCACAACTTGAGGGGGGCTGTTAGCGTATTGGGATTATGGGGATCGGGTCTACTTAGACCCGATCCATTTTTTTTATAATCTCACGCCCAAGGTCACTTACCGGTGGCGTTCCTGTTATTGTTTATTCTTTATTGTACATATTTGTTGTACCCTAATCAGGGTTATATCATGTTAATGAAGATCTATCGCAGTGCGGCTGCCTCTCTCAAGACGCCGACTGCTTTCTCATCCACTCCATTGCCTCTCTTTGCTGTTTTTCCTCTCTAATAACAGATTTACAGACGGAGAGACGTGTTCAGATTCAGATTCTTACAAATGGTTCTATTACAGAAAGTTAAATGAGAGCAAACAAATATGTAATTTACCTGCCTATTATTTAGTAGTTGCCATTAGATTGGTGTTACTCATTCCCCTTCTTAACCACCTTTTGGGACTATGTGTCCAATGCAAGTTATGCAAGACTTGCATGCAAGTGGCTCTTGACGTACTTGCGTTGGCTTGTTCTCAATGAATCCATAATGGCTGGATATGTATTTCTGAAAGTTGGATTTTGGTGGAATTAGCTTATGGTTAGCAAGACTGGCGATGCAAAAAATTTGTGTAGGATGATGACGGAAATTCTTTTGAATTTAAAAGCATTTAAATATGGCAAAATGATGAGTTGGAAAATTGTTAGGTACTATTCTGAGTATACTTCAGTTTCAATTTTGTAAAAGAAGGCAAGGATAAAAGCTGTTGTCAAGTTAGGGTACAAGAATTTGAGGCTTCCAGTTTAAGCACAAATTTGAATTGAACCTGGATCGACAAGATTGTGATGCATAACACTTTTTTCTGAAGAGTATTAAGCATTTTCTTTCATGGAAGCTTTTCCTGCTTGCGCAGCATTTTGAAAAGATTGAGTTTCTTCTGGTCTGTGTTATCAATTATTTTTTTGAGGAGAAGGTGTTGATGTTCAGTTTTCATACATAATCCTACTTACATTGATATTTCTGTCATGCTACGGTGGCCATATCAATCTGCAGGTGAAACTAAGGATCCTTCTATTAATTCGTTGCGTTCACGGCAAATGAAGAATTTCCATTTGGCTTTAATGGTATCCCAGGTAATAAAAGAGTGCCCCCTTGCTTTACATGCACACATACATACACACGTACATACATGCATAAATAGTATATATATATATATGTATATATATATATACATATATATATATGTATATATATGTATATATATATATATATATACATATATATATAGATATGTATATATATATATAGATAGAGGGGGAGAGAGAGAGAGAGAGAGAAATTGGTAGGTATGTGACCTTTAGGTGCATGATCCGTAAGGAATCATCTTGATTGTTGATATTTCTAAGATGGAAGGTTGAGAGAAAATTGAGAAAAGTTAACTATTGGTGGATGACTAAAATATTCTAACTCTTTTTTTTCCTTGATTTTCTCTCAGTCTTCCATCTAAAAAAGATGAATGGCCAAGATAATTCCTTATAGCCACAGGTCATGCACCTAACCATCATGTACCTACCCATTTCTCTTTCTCTCTCCCTCTCTCTGTATATATATATATTTATATGTAGAGAGAGAAAGAGAGAGAAATCAAATCTGTCAGATGACTAAAAATAAACATCTGCCACTACTAGAAAAACCATTGTTGCAAGAGCATTACTGTTGGTTTGTAGTGCAGCAATGGTTTCTGGTGCTTTTAGCAATAGTTTGTAGTAATGTTATCCGTATCGTATAGGTCTAAAAAACCTATACGATACACTTACGATACATGATACGCTCGTGTATCGTAAGCGTATCGCCCGTATCGTACAATATGGGGAAAAACACAAAAAATTTTAATTTTTAAAATTTAAACACTCCTCCCTCTCTTTCTTCTTGTATTTAAAGACTCCAAGAGATGTGGGAGGGAGAGATTTTGTCCATTTTCATAAATAATAACCGAGGATTCATCGATTTGGGGAGATATTATCGTTGAATCATGAAAGATGATAATTATATGTTTTGAACTTATGAAATTGTGATGTAATCCAAGTCCTAAGACTCCAAGTCCTAAGATTCTATAAAATTTTCAAGTTTAAAACTGTGATGGATGCTTATTATGTTATTTTGAATCTCTGATTTCTTATTTTTGAATGTGTTGTCGATACACATGAATGTTCCTTATGTATGATGATTTTTTTTATATTTGAAAACATTTTTCTTGATTTCTGATTTTTTTTTATTTTTTCAGATTTTTAATGATTTTTCTCTATTTTTTTCAATTTTTAATTTTTTTTAATTAAAAAATTAATTTTATGCTAAGCTACGCTACACTACGTTTGCCATACGTTACGATACGGTGTAGTACTTTCAGTGACAGATTTTTAATTTTTAGTTATCCAACAACATCCAGTATGACATATTTGATTCCTCATATATATATATATATATATATATATATATATAATTTTTTTAGTCCTTGTTTAGGTTACTATATAGAAATAAGAGCATAAATATGTAAATAAATATATTTATGTACCTACATTTGGATACAAGACCAGATTATAGATTACAAGAAAAGAAATGGTGTGTGTACTCTTCTTTCAACTATTATATGCCCGCAAAGAGTGAAAGAGTAGCACCTAAATGTCTGCCTTTTCTTTAATTAATTTGATAGAAAAGGGAGAGCCTCCTTTTCTGTGAAGTAAGAAAAGAAAAAAGCGGCACAACCATTAAGAAGCACCAATGGGGTGTTGGTGTTAGGTGTCTGAATGTGTTGGGCATGGAAACTTCATGCTAATAAAAGTGTCCATGTAACACAGTCCAGTGTTTCATGCTCATCTAATTGGATTGATTATTGTAATGTCATAGTTCTTTAATAGAAGCAGTCTTCAAACTTTTGTCTTCTGGAAACAGACTCAATTAAAGGTAGTTTTTAAGATTTTGGTTTGCTTATCCCAGATTGTTTTCGTAAGCATGCCAAGATGCCCAACCGAATTTTTTTTGCTGTTCGATATAAAAAGTATATGGGAATATGGTTTTCTGGTTTATGTATTTATGTGTCTAGCATGTACTTTACATTTAGTTTTCATTGATTTTCTGATAGGGCACACCAATGATACTAATGGGAGATGAATATGGTCATACTCGCTATGGAAATAACAACAGCTATGGGCATGATACTCTTATGAACCATTTCCAATGGGATAAGGTGACGTAAATGTTGTACTTCCATTGCCTGATCATTATCTTGTTCCGAGTTTTGACAGACTTGTTTGGATTATGAGAGCAGCTAGAGTCAAGAAAGGAGAGTCATTTTCGGTTCTTCTCAGAAGTGATAAAATTTCGCCAAGATCATCACCTTTTGGGACGTGAGAATTTTCTTATGAAGGTGTGGCCCTTGAATGCTGTTCATGATATTCTTTATTCATCTTTGACACATGTGAAGGACCTTTTATACTTTTAGATAATTTTCCATTATTTATTCTACTTTTAACTCATTTCTTTCATTTTATCTAATAAATTCCTTTTACTAAATATATGCACTTCTTATTATTTCTGCTTTTTTTTCACATGAATGTGTGACTGCCTATTTTTTCTGAATTAATCAAACAATTAGTAAGTGCAAAAACTTGCCAAGATATCATGGAAACAGATGTTTGTGTACATGAGTTTGACTGAAAAGAGGAAGAATCCAAACGACAAGGAAATTTAATTTCACTGTCATAGGTTCTTCCATTGTACCAGGTTAGTTCTGAGTGAAGTGAGAAATGCATAGATTAACCAGCTCTGTCAAGGAATAATAAGAAGGCACACAGTGTAGCTTATCAGGAATCAATGTGTTATTGTTATTGACGTTCAAATCATTGATAATCTTCAGATAAGTCTTAATATATGAGCAAAATATGCATATAAATAGCAAGGCAGATTCATAACTGGCTTGATTCGTGAAGGTTGTGGCCCTTTACTAATTGTCACTAAGAAGCAACTCCAAAGCCTTCAGAGCAGTATAATATCACGAAGACCACAAATCTAGCATCAATTATTCGTATTACAATTAGTAACAAAACCTTAGTAAAAGGAAAAGAAAGAAGATAACAAATGAAAAATTCAGGAAAACAAAAGGCAGATGCATTAGAATCCAAATCATCTCCTTTTATTTTTCAAACCAAGCAGTATAGCACAAACAATGTTGATTAAACAAATATCAGTTGCATGCCGATCTCTGAAGCTACGACGGAGGTTGAAGCAATACTTTCTTTCCCTGGACCTGCAGCTGATGGTTGGTCCTCTCTGGACCAGCTTTGTTATGTCATATTCCAGACAACTTTTCATGAACTATAATCTTAATTATGGCCAACTTCTTGTTTGAAAGCCTAAAATCTACTAAGGAAAGAAGAAAAGAGACTGCTTTTGCTCCATTTATTTCCTCGTGCATGGAAAGAAGTCTGACATGAACGACCAAGGTTCTAGATAAGATTTTTGTAGCATTACTTGTAGTTGCTTATGTTGGCCCTTTCTTTAAGAAAAGGGAACAAAAAGAAAGAACTGATTCCGTTTGTGTGCAGAATGATATTACTTGGCATGAAGATAACTGGGACAACCATGACAGCAAGTTTCTTGCTTTCACGTATGTGCAATGCTTTACTCAGACTTAATTTTTTGTTTTCTTTGATCTACCTGTTTTCGATTAAACTAGCTTGTAATTGTTCTCTTATAGACTTGTAGTGGAGAGTAGGCGATGACTGTTTACTTGTTAAGCCTACTCTCAGTTTTTCTCTCAAAAATGGATGAGTATTATCACTTATCACCTTTTACAGTGATCTGCACTGTCAAGCTTCTTCCTTGCTAAGTTATAGTCTGATGCTGCAAATTTGCAGTTGAAATTTCATGCTTTTAAATTCTCTGTCCTGTTATCTCATTTCTGCCTGTCTTGCTGATATATTTGGAAATTTCCTAGGCTACATCATCCACGTACTGGAGGCAACATATACGTGGCATTTAATGCACACCATTATTTTGTGACTGCTGCCATCCCTTCGCCGCCTCATAAGAGGAAATGGTTCCGCGTGGTATGCTTCTATTGTCTGATAATGTTTTTCTACTTTTTTGCATTGCCTGAACAATTTCAGAAGAAATAATGCAAATGGAAGTGATATATCTTAGACCGAGTTATGTTGATTTGCTGATTCATTATTCGCTGAACAATTTTCTGGTTGTGCCAATTATAATGGCTCCATGTAGACCATAGCTATTTGGAGCCTGTTTACATGAAATACGGATGGTTGTCCTGCTCCCTATGTTGGCCTACCTGACATGTAGGCTGAGCCTAGATCTGGTTTCAAAAATCATGGCCCAGGTCTGGCCAAGCCCGACTATTCTTCACTCATGGAGGAGATTGGCAACTAAAAAGTAAAAATGAAGAAATAATAAGATGATTTGTCGTTTTGTTGTGCTGGTTCAGCTGATGAGTTCTGGCAAATTCACCTGGAAGCTCTTTTAGAATTTGTGGTTTATTGGCTTAGTAGTCGCTAGTGTTTCTCCTCCATTGCGTAGCAAACACATCAAGGAGTTTCACTAGGATAAACTTCCTTTTGACGTTTGACCTCGTCAGGAATTTGGCTTACCCACGTGATTTGGTCAATATGTCTGTTGATTGATTGTTCTATAAACAAATTGCTGGTTTTGCCAATATTAATGGCTCCATGCGGACCATGGCTATTTGGAGCCTGTTTACATGAAATGCGGATGGTTGTCCTGCTCCCCATGTTGGCCTACCTGACAGGTAGACTGAGCCGAGATCTGGTTGCAAGAATCATGGCTCAGGTCTGGCCAGGCCCAATCTGTTGTCCACTCATCGAGGAGATTAGCAACTAGAAAGTAAAAATGAAGAAATAATAAGTTGATTTGTCGTTCTGTTGTGCTGATTCAGCGAAGCTCTTTTAGAATTTGTGGTTTATTGGCTAGTATTCGCTAGTGTTTCTCCTCCATTGCGTAGCAAACAGTCCTATATCAAGGAGTTTCACTAGGATAAACTTCCTTTTGACGTTTGACCTCTTCAGGAATTTGGCTTACCCACATGATTTGGTTAATATCTTTTAAATTTTCATTTTTTTCCTCCAACATCTGGAATGAGGGAAGATAGTTTAAGACAAACACGTTTTTCCATGTGTGTGTGTGTGAGAGAGAGAGAGAGAGTGAAGAGAGAGAGATACCATTTGCTGTGAGCTTTAAAACAAGATATATGAAAATGCAGGATTTTTTCTGCGTTTTTCTGAATCTATTATTGTAAGAAACTGGCATCTTCTTTGGTGTGGTTCTAACTCCTAACCTTTGTAAGCCTTCATTGGTCATTGTCATTGACCAAGGATTAACTCTGTAGGCTTTCGGCTGGGTTTTGAGATTTTTACGTCCAACTTCGACAGGGAATTCATTGAAATCTCAAAATCTTCCTTTGCAATTCAATGGACGCTTTGTATGGGATTGAATAAATTGGGTATTGGATTGTCCTTTTCTTTTTGATAATTTTTTTGTTTCTCTCATGCACTTCAGGTTGATACCAACCTTCCAGCTCCTGATGACTTTGTTCGCGACGGTGTTCCTGGCGTCAAAGCAACTTACAATGTCGCTCCATACTCCTCCATCCTTCTTATTGCGAAGTCTTAAAAAACACTATTGCTTGCACGTGGTATGGGCTTACGATGTCCCCACTTCTTCGGTGCATTCTATTGCGGGCTGCTACACAAGTACGTATCAAAGGCAACTTCTTATACATGAAAAGCAAAGGATATGCCTATGTATTCTGTTAGATCAATTGATTCATAAAGGACATGGTTTCAGAATGGTCAGACCTAGATGAATTACGCTTTTTTTCTGATCTAGCCAGCCCAATTAAGTGATTTTAAGAATCGCTAAATTTTATTATAAACCATTGAGGGGCTGTTTGATGGCACCCCAAAACAAAGTTTTGGTGGTGTTTGAATAATATGCAAACCCAGTTTTCAGAAAAGTGAGTTTTGATATGGTGATGAAAAAGCCGGACACCCCCACCCCCAGTTTTTTCATCCAAACGTCAGTTTTGGTAAAGATAAGATGACATAGTGTAAGGCTGTCCAATTTGTTGAGACTGTAGATAATGAAATTTATTTTTGAGAATGCTCTTAATTAATGTTATAGCTATAACATAACCGTATAAACTGCGGTTTTTATCTTTTTATATATTTTTTATTTTTTATACAAGTATCTTCACAAACTTTTTGTCATCCAAACACAGACCACAAACCAGGTTTTGAAAAGTGAAAACCTGGTTTTCGCCTTGTTGTCCAAACAAGCAAACCAGGTTTTAAAATCTTATTTAAAAACCAAGTTTTAACAAAACCAGGTTTTAGTAAAACGAAGTATTTGAAAGTGTCACCCAAACACTCCCTGATATGTTATTGTGCAAAAAACCCATGTAATCATAATTTAATATATTTTTCTATTAAATCAATTGTATGATCATGTTAACGGCCTGTTACCAAGCTCAAAAGCATATTAAACCGTTTGTATTCAAGTGTTCGGATCCGATTGGGGCAGGAATGTCTTGCAACGCACCTATAGCTTGGTAAGGAACTGTTTCACTCCTGGTTAAATCCATAAAATTTCCAAGTCACAAATTGCGGGGATTTATTGAAAGAAACTTTTCCATAGCAAATGGCTTCATCTTCTTCGAGTAATAACGTGCTTCTAACACCGCTACAAGGAAGCTTTTCCAAGATATTTAGACGTACTGAATGGTCTTTCTTTGTTTGTTTCTTGCTTATTGGGTTAGAAGCATAATAAAAATCAAACCGATAACCAATAACAAACAGCCAAGGACAAACCACTCCACAATTGAGACAGTTTGGCAGCGCCTTTTCAAAGTACGTTTACATTTTTCATTGTCGAACGAAACTAAACAAAGCTGGCTTTGTCGAGCATGCATCGATGCTCCAACCTTTTTCAAGCACTAGGCGCACTGTCCTCACACGCACACACAAACACACAGTGAGGCCGGTTCATCCAACCTCTGCTATGTTTTTCCAGTTTTTATAAAATGAACTCAACCTGATCTATTGAGTTGAGGCGGTTTGTTGTTCTGGGTGAGCGAGAGGTATTATCTCACCACCTGGAAAAGACCCGAAAGCCCCCCATTCCCCCTGCCTTTGGGGTTCTGAGCTGCGTCAGTGTCATCGATAGCAACGGTGCACCTTTCAACTTGGATGTCGCGCTCTACCGCCTTAAAACACAGAAACATAGTGCTTACGGGAATCGAACTAGAGACATGTTTTAATACAGGCAGTTTGTTGTTCATGATTAATACAGGCAGTTTGTTAGTTTGTTGTTCATGAGTACAAAAAGACGCAAAGATTCTTGAACTTCCAAACTTTTGTGCATGCCTCATGGGTGGCCAAGGTGGATGAGACAGCTCGTCTCGTCTGCCTCAGATTGGTCGCCTGAGTCACTGAGAAATCAAGGGCACCTTGGTGTGTGGTACCACAGCACAAAAACCAGACCTCTAGTTATAAGGTGAGCTGTCCTACTCCTCCCTGTCAATTTGGCGTCATGTCTTGGACCTCCGTTCTTCACGTGGTTGTGGGGACACAAAGACAATGACTGGCGGAAGCAGGCAACAGATGTCCGACTCGGCCATCGTGGGAGCATGGCAGGTGCAACGGTCAGCTTATTAAAACCTTGTTTCATGTGTGTAGGTTCTTCATTTTTCCCCTGTTTTCACTCCTGGTGAAAGTGGGGTTGAGACATGAACCTTCGGCTTCTAGGTAAGGTCAAATCAACTATGTCAAAAACGCTGTTCATAATTTAAAAGGTATGCTCCAATGTCAAACATCGCCGCAGTTAAGGAGGGATGGAGCCAAAAATTTAAACTAGGGTTGGCATAAATGAGAGGAAGGACATCGCATTAAAACGTACCTGGAGGAGGAGAGAGAGAGAGAGAGAGAGTGAGTCAGGCCCAGACGCACAGCGGGAACTGCCCTAACTGTAGGTGGCTGCTTATATGTTCAAGTCTCCTCCAAAGTTTTTACATTGTTGGAAAGCCGACATTAAGAAAGGTTAAGCCACCATATATATATATATTCGAACGTGCTATACAACTAAAAATTAAAAATGTGTTTACACCATAAACCATTGCTAAAATTAGGCACAATGAACCGTTGTTCTACTAAAGATTGTCGCTAATGTTAATGCTCTTACACTGACAGTCATTTATCGAATTTTTTAATTTTTAGAGATCCAACGACATCCAACATCTGGTAGATTTGAACTATGTATATAGCACAATTGCTAGAAATGATCAAGAAGTAGAGATAATATCCTGACAAACCAGCAGCTCCAACAATCTTTTTATCTTTGTCTCTCTGTGTATCCCTTCAATACACTGTAATTTAAAAGAAGTATGGCAGATGAGAAGAAAAATGGAGAGGTTTCAGAAGCTATAGGATGTAATTTTCCTATAACAAGGATACTAGACATTTAGTCTACCAAATGTCGTACTGTAGCATTCAGTAAAAGAAATAGAGACTCAAAGGTAAAGGCTGTTTAATCGCTAGAATTCACAATCTAATCTCCATATATAAACAAATAGTTATATACATTACGAGCTGACATACCTTTTTGTAACGAAGGGGAGAGGTGTGCGATATGTTGATATGACAAATTACGTCGTAAAGAGGTACATAAGATTTATATATATATATACAATCATGTTCTTACTAACAAAGATATATATACGAAATCAACACAAAAGTATGAAAATAAATGTTTACAAAGAAGTAAACATACAAAATTTATAATAATTTCTTCAAGAATAAATTGCTGTAGGCATCTTGTACTTTGAAAGGGAGAACAGTACAGAAGAGACCCAGTTGCATTAAAGAAATCACCGTCCTATATTTAGTTTATCTTGTTGATACTCCCAATACATGAATGGCAGCGGTGTGTTTTTTTCTTTTTTGTCAGCCAAGTTCGTGGTCAGAACGTGGAGGGTGACATATAAAATAAAAGGTCCGTCAAGTTTGCTTCTCAAATCCAGGCGTCCGATGGTAATGCTCAAAAAGAAAACCAGTGAAAAAGTCATCTACTCCCAAGTTTGATTCCTTAGCCCAACTGCTGCATATGTTAAATCGATATGTTGGCCGGCCAAAGGGAGTTGTTTGGTGACCGTGGGTCACCTTGGCAGGAGCAAATAGATAGATGCACAACGCATGAATTTTGTTCGAGTTATAAATTTTAGCATTTTACAATCAACTGGATGATTGGAGTTTTATGAGCTGATTCTAATATTGCTTGAGAGGCTAGAGGATTGAACAGTCCCCACTGTTTTTTGCTGGTTGTTGGAAATCCAACTTTACCAATCAACTGAGAAATCTCAAATTCATAAGCATAAAGAAGGCCTGGAATCAGATGCATGGTTTGAGTTTTAGGGCTCCCGATTTTTATAAGTATAAAACCATTTAAAAGCTTATAATCTCCCAAATGTAACCATGGAGCCAGATTTAAAAAACCAGGCAAAATTTAGTCAAACTGGCCGAGCAGCACTACATGATTATAAATGGCGGAATGCAACATACGGTGTCGATTGCGTCAACTATTACTTAATACTTTGAATGATGGAGATGCCTCCGACCAATAAAATCGTTCTTCTTTTAGGTTGTTTTCATACTTTCTGAAATTGCTTCACATGTAAAATTAAAGCCACAAGAAAAAAAGAAATAGTGTTGTTAGATTGGCAGATCTCAACTGTAACACCCCATAAGTTTAGTCTCGTATTGAAGATTATGAGTAATCTTCAAGAGTTTATAAAGGGGGTCATTGATGAGAAGATTGTCCTGGTTCCTAGCCTTTTTAGGTTTGGAGCCGAAACTGCTAGGGGGCGGGTTGGGATCCGCCAGACCAGGGGCTCGAGCCCGGGAGTGGGTCGGGTTGTTATAGTGGTATCAGAGCAGTTTCAACACTCGGACCTGGGGTCCCACACGCGCGGACGCATGTGCCTTAAGGGGGTGGATTGTAACACCCCATAAATTTAGTCCCGTATTGAAGATTATGAGGAATCTTCAAGGGTTTATAAATGGGGTCATTGATGAGAAGATTGTCTTGGTTTCTAGCCTTTTTAGGTTTGGAGCCGAAACTGCTAGGGGGCGGGTTGGGATCCGCCAGACCAGGGGCTCGAGCCCGGGAGTGGGTCGGGTTGTTATATCAACCATGCAGCTCTTTCATTCACTACTGTCAAAAGAGTGCTTATTTAGAAGGTCGGGTGTCCACATATTTTATAAGACTTTATGTGCCATGGTGAGCAGTTGCTGGGACGTGGGCTCCTTTCTCGTGAATGTAGGCCAAACTGGCTGAAGCCGCTGAACCACGTAAATCGAGTTCTTGATCTGGTTTTCTTCTGTCTGTTACATAAACTACTTTGAAAAATATCAACTACAAAAAGAGGGCTGTGAGTGTGTGTGTGTGTGTGTAATGGAAGCCAATTCTATGAGCTACAGAAGGTAATATTTTGCTGCCGCTTCTTTTCATTCCATGAGGTATCATTAGCAGCAGTATGAACATGAAGTGCTTCAGATGCACTACCTTGTGAGTGAAAACTACCAACATAAATGATGGCACAGAGAGGAATACTAAATTTGGACATATGCTCTTAACTATGAAGGTTGAACTTTTGGAAGAGAAGGAACTTGATGAACGTAATTGAAGTTAAAGGCTGTCTAGGCGTGTAATATTATGACATTATAGTTCCTTTCCTTCTAAAAAAGAGGTTACCATCCCTGTGGAGTAAGAATTGATTGCATAGGTTTTGATATTACAATAGAATATCGGGTACCAGAAAGCAATTTATTCGCATATGCCTTCTGG
Organism: Nymphaea thermarum; assembly: GCA_011799765.1. NCBI lineage: Eukaryota > Viridiplantae > Streptophyta > Magnoliopsida > Nymphaeales > Nymphaeaceae > Nymphaea > Nymphaea thermarum. The sequence goes on from JAANDH010000067.1 coordinate 12,026, forward strand.
TTAAGAAATGCACCTCCAAAGATCTTACAGACTTTATGTTAAACTGATGAAGATATCTGAGATCTTTCACTCTGAACTATTTGTTAGGTGATATGAATTGTTGAACCAAGGACTAATTTCAATCAGAATAATGCGGTATACATTTAGAAACATTTGGGTTGTTTCAGCATTATTTGCCAATAAAGAGATGGAACAGATGTGGTTACTGAGAAACAACTCATTGAAAGCAATAATGCCTCAAAGCTGGCACATTATGCCCCCCTAAACTTGTATTCCGCCGAAAGTTCATTCCAAAAAGCATGACAATGCAAGTGGTTATTTGGTAAACTTCAGTGAGATATCCATGCAAAAAATACTTCTAATGTCCAAATTGGCATTTGCCATGTTGGCCATAACATAAATCACAGAGAGTTGGTGTCCTAATCATTGGTCACAACATTTCGAGAAAGTGGGCAACAAAATTTTAATTAAAAGCAACACTGCTTTCAACTTTTTAAGCAAGCACCACCCTTTAATTTGCCATAGAAATCCATTTATTCTCAAAAACCTTCCTGCCCATTTGGTAATGAAGGTTAACTCGTTCATGGTGCTCTGGCGACAACCCGAGTCCTTCAGGGCTGAATAGGCGACTTTAGCAAGGAGAAAAGCGCGCGAGACTAAGAGCACATAAAAAAGGAAAAAATGTTGGTTTGTCTTCTGTACTGAGTCTACTGACCATAGATTTAGTTTTCGCAGATCGATAAGGTAGACAAGTATGTGCTAGCTTCATTGCAACTGTCATGAATAAGCTGGTCGTACATCTGAAGGAGAGAAGATAAACCTTAGGGTTGATGAAGAGAGGTAAGATCCTGTTGAATTAAGTCTATAATGATTTTGGCCTGTTGGGTTTTGAAAGTCCATGTTTTACTGGCGTGACCCCTCTGGTTTGTAAGCAAATCATTTTCCTAATTATGATACACATTCCATAATCTTGTTTAGTAAGATTTCAAATGATTGGGCCTTGTGATAGAAGTTTTATTGTGCCTTTCACGCACAGTATGAGCAAAGTGAAGGATTGAAGAAGATGAAGAAGAAGAAGCAAGAGGAGCAAATAAGTTTCATTAATTGTCAAACAACTGCCTTCCATGCACGTGGAGAGCAAACTACAGGGTAAATGAAAGAGGCAGTAACATAAGAAAAAGAACATGCAAAGGAGACCATTAAGCTTCACCAATTGTTCAGCAACTGCATGCCTTTTCGGCACTGCATGAGCAAAGTGAAGGACAAAATATCAAAGATATGGTGATAAGAGGAAGATGTAAAAGGGACAACTATGTTGTCTCCTTAATCTTTTAGGTGACTTGTTACAATTGATAGCCTTGACACTGAATTATGGGTACAAATTAATATGAGATTGCCGAATACAAATTATGTCATTCATTCTCATCACCAGTTCTATATCCTCTATCTACTCACAACCTAGGCGAGTCATTGAAGAAGCTTGGTTCAGAAACTGTCAGATACCACTGGCATTAGGAACTATGCATATGCTGATGAGAAGGAAACAAAAGTTCAGTGCCCTAAGTGCTTGTTAGCACCTACACTAGAAAAGCAGCACATTGCTACGCTTTCATTGGCTGCTATAGAGCAGGGCTGTCATGGAGGATAGTACACAACTGTAACTATGCCTGTTGTCATCAGTCAATCTTCATTTGCCTCAACAGATTAGCAATTCACTATTTTGCACTACCATTTTATGAGTTTTGCCTTGAAGTGGCAGATATGATCCCACTTTGTTCCCTTCAATAACCCTCCTCTATCGCTTGCATTATTGTAGGCTTGTCCCTCTTCTTTACATAGTGAAAAAGCTGACCTTGTATCAGCTCATTGTCTTAAGAATGCTGTCTGGAATTTTCTACCACATCTTTCTTCTTATTTACTCCATGGTAAGCCAGGGGTAGTGCAATTAACTCCCGCAGCAGTAAAGCATGCATTCACTATTGACCTTCACTGAGAACCTCGCCCAGGTGGTTTATGCAAAGTTGGTTAACTCGCGCCGTCATAACGCAGATCTCTGCCTTGATCTTTCTCACCACAGCCCGTCATAAGTTAACAGACCAGAAATTTAGGCTTGATATGAAAAAGCCAAACTGTAGTAAAATAGAGGGCCCCTTTTTAATAGACAGGCTGGTGTTGGGTAGACCGCTTACTAAATTACAAGAACAGAGACTTAACCTGGGTATTGAACTCTTGATCTTCTTGAACTTGAAGGTCTTTAACTCATAGCAAGCATATCGAGTTGGACTGATCACAAGACTAGGTGCAAGAAAAGCCTGATGGGAAACAGAAAGAAAATGGAGGGTTCCCATGGTTATGATCCCAGAAAAATATTCAAGTCTCGTCAAGCAAAGGGATTCTAAATTAATTTGTTCAGAGACTATGGATCGGCTCCAAGGAAACCGTCTGTCACCATGTTTTTGGCAGTGCTCAGGATGATTTATAGTCACTTCCCACGTGGGACTGTGCTTCACCAATTTTTAATGCACCCATCGTTAAGATCAACAGAGCCAATCTGCCAACACGGCCAATAAATAATTAAACATAGAGAAATATGCAGCCAACACAAGCAGAGATCAGGTGGTATAGAGTTTATCCAAACAGGAAAAGCTACAGAGTCAGAAAACTCAGAATTAACTCCAAAATTTGGTAGATTGTTACGGAGAGAAGCATCCAAGGCATGAAGGCGGTGGCGCGTGGTGCCACCTGCTTTAATAAATTTCATCTATTAATGGGCGACTTGACTCTTGGGTACTCAGCAACTTGGGGGTTGGTAAACTTGTGCAGGAAAAATGACCTTCTGCTCAACAAAGAGGAAGTACCCGTAGGCTGTCCAGTGATGCCCCTATTCAAGTATCGCCCCCTTCTATGCTGCCATGTGAATCCTTCCGTGCTGGTGCCTGCTTCTGTCAAGTTGGTCCAAGGCAGAACCCTGCCAGATTATGTACAAGGTCATAAGGACAGTTTTTCTGAATCTCTCTCTCTCTCTCTCTCTCTCTCTCTCTCTATCTAACTATATATATATATATATATATACTTAATGTGCCGCGCCCTGGTCTTCAGCTTTAAGCAAAGGGTAGCTAGCATATTTACTTGACGTTTTCAGCATCATTCACTCCCCCCTGCTAACTAGGCGTGCAGAGCATGTTTAGCTGGCAGGTCACATCTAAGCCTACATTGTTCTAGTGAGGGTGTAAAACTATCTCATAGATAAAAATGGTTTAATTTTCCAATTATCTCAATTTGCAGTTGTTGGCTAAAGCATAGTAGATTCAGCAGAATGGGGTTGCATCTTACCGTTCCTATCTTGATCTTGATCTGCGGCTCAGATTAGAATCTGGGAAGCTATGTATCGGATGTTTTGGGAACTTCACTTAGTATTTGAGTAGACACAAATGCATAATCAAGGATACCTTAATCTGATTGAATTTCACTTTTGTGGTTGGTGCCCAACCTCACACACATCCTTGGTGAGAAGAAAAAAGAAACTGGACCTATACATAATTCTTTATTCGCGTAGCAAGTCCTGGTCACAGATGGTTTCATACTGCAATCTTCCTTGAGTCTGATCACATTATTAGGTAGATTTCTTTACGAAATGGTATATATGCAAGGAAATGGAAAAATGAAATGCATATTGGTTTTGTTTCAAAGACTGCTTATTGTAATTCAATTTTTTTTTTTTTTAGCATTTTTTACTAAACTATAGCCGCCGTTCATATCGTTTTTACTACCATCACAATCACTATCAGCATCATCACTATCAGCACCATCACCGTGACTGCGCCACCGCTCTTACTTCCCCCATCATTCGGCACCCCCACCACCATCATTGACTAGGTGGCCGACGCTGTCAGCTTCGGGGGCTGCGCCGTTGCCACCACCACCGCCACCGTCGCTTCGCATCCGCCTTCAATCCATTCAATGTTTTAGTCTAATCTCTTCCAATTTTGCTACAAATTGAAGGCAAACGCTTCTTCATTCTTGAGGAGCACCTCTTCCGAAAGGTTAAATGAAATTATCTTCTTCGTATAGCAGGCAGAATTAGCACACAACACAGAGAGATCAGCGCCAAAAAAGTAGCCAACAGCAACAAACAGCGGCAGACAAGAGGAGCAGTTGCAGCAGATCATGCCGCTACACCGCAACAGCAGAAGAAACAGTGCTCTCCGACAGTAGCAACATCGTCTACAGACCACAGCTGCAAATCGGACAAAAGATCTTCTATATCTTTTAAACTTAAATTAGATCCTCTTGGTTTTGTTCATTTTCGATTACATTTTCATGAAAAGAGACTCCATGGCCGAATACATGCTTGCTGTTCTGTTTTACACAATGGCTTCTTGATGGTGGGCATCAGCCACATAACACATTCCAAGCAACCGCCAAATTAAGGGGAAAGATATTGTCAAACCATAAAAAATTTAATGGAAAAGTTGACGACAGTTCGTAGTTCGTGGAGAGAGGAAAAAAGCAGAATGACCTTTTTCTTCTCCCATTGATGTTCCTTTGGAAAGAGGTTCGGGGGAAAGAAGGCACCACCCAATAGGCGATAAAGGAAAAGCAGATAGGTTGGATAAAGTGGGAGCTGCGTACCAATCAAGAAGCACCAGCAAGTCTCTTTACGAGAGTGGTAGCTAGGGTTTGAACCACAAATGTTTAATGGCGATCGGTAATCGTCGTTAACCCATACGCCACTAAAGGGCTGAATTAGGTTCAGAATTGGACGGCCACATGCAGCTTCAACGTAGCTCTCATTCCTTTCCGAAGGTAAACTTGTTTAGTCGAAGTAAATGCGGCTTTTACGTTATATATATATATATATATATATATATATATATATATATATATATAAGATCATAACTATTTACGACGCAGACCACTAATGTTGGGGAAGAACGACTGGCAGATTGTGATGGGCACATAAGAATTCATTTGCTTGGCCAATTGTTAGTGTCGCTATTGACATTCCCGAACACGATGATTCATACATACTAACTGGTACATGATGATATCTGGATTATTTTTAGCTGTAAAAGGATTTTATTGTAACAGAAGATGGACCATCAATAAGCCTTAAAAGTGCAACATCAAGTAAAAGCTGAAGAAATAAAATGTCAGGTTCGGACTTTGTTAAAAAGGGGCTTCAAATATTAGAAACAATAAAAAAGTTTATTTCAATAAGACTTGGTCCACATATCAATTTTAAAAATCGGACCGCATTTGCACGCCGCGGTTTCTTATGTCATTGTGACATTTACTTCTTGTTACTTAAATTCTTCATTCTTTCTTCATGTTATCGCAAAATAAATGCCAGAAGACATGGGATGGCCAGGACCACTGTTTGCGGGAAAATGATCTAACCAGATCTGACCTAATAGGGTTCCAGCTCAATTGAGACTAGGGAATTTGGCTTTTTAAAAGCAAACCAGATGAAGATCCAAGTTAACCGTAAATGGGTCAGGCTTTTTGTCAATGAAATTTTGTATTTGGGTCGTTGAAAGCAGGTAACAATACATTGGATCCGATTCCGACCGGATATCTAATTGAAAGTGGGATATAGAAAATTAGTTAACATCCGATTGAGAATTGGATCACATTGGGATTTAATAAGTGAAGTCTGATAGGAATAAGACTCGGTTTTACATAAACATGTAGCTGTGTCTGGATTAATTGGATTCGCATTCAAATTCAACTTTAAATAAACATTCTACTTTCAATATCCATATATTTAGAAAGTCAGTTTTTAACATATGATAATGTAGTTCACATTCAATTGTATATTTGAAAGTCAGATAAAGTCTTGAGATTGGGCCATATTCAGATTCTGAATTTAAATCAGTTTCAGATATGCATAAACTTTTCTTCGTTCCAATTCCAAGACACATTACATCTAATAAATTAGATATGGTTAAGGGCACATCCGATTTGAAGTTTATCGACATCTATAAATGAAGGACAAAAATCTGCGTACAAATCTCAGATCAGTTTTCTAATCAAATCTTAAATTCTTTATCACGACTGCCCAATGACATCTCTAACTTGAGCCCTCTCGGAAGCTGCAAAATTAAGACATTGACAGAAGTTTCCATTAACTACTGATCTTAATAGTGGACTGCACTTTTATGACGTAAAATTGTTGTGGTTTGCCAGGAAACTTCCTTGCATAAGACAAATAGCAAATTACTTGTTTGATTCTTGTGAGTTGTGAGGAAGAGAAGAGGGAATCTGTGGGGCCTCGAGAACAGCGGTGGAAAAGCGAAGCACATGAGAGCTAAGAAAAAAGGAACATAAATGACAACTTTGGAAGGTCTATTAAATAGAGAGATGCACATTTTTTGTCATAAAATAAACAATCAGACGTCATACTTGGCAAATACCATGACGAAAGGCTTTCTCATTCAATTGGGTGGTGAGAAAAGATTGCCCAGGTTGGCAGCATTGATGACGAATATAGACGCCATCCACCGTATTCTAGAGAAGAAATTAGAAAACATTTCCCGGGAAAGACTTTTCTTTCAATTGGGGCTGTGAAAAAAAAATTGCCAAGTAATTGGTTGTCATGATGACCCCTGCAAACGCTGTTCACCACGCCCAAGGGAAGAAAACATTTCCCACTCCCTCAAGCAAACCCTGTCCACCTAAAGGGCTGCTGTTAGCGATTACAAACACAGTTTCCGAGAAACATCCGGACAAGAGAAAAAATCTCTTGAAAATTCATTTTTTTTTTTGCTTTCATAGAAAGAATTTCAACATATACTTAAGGTATAAAAGAAGAATCCATTTTTTGAAATATAAAAAAAAAATGAAAGAGAACATGAAGGTGCAAAACCAAAGAAATATTATTTGGATAAGAACACGATATTCTGACCAAGTTGTTAAGATAAACATTTATAACTCAACTGGCAATGAATTGGACGGCCGTGCCTATTGAGTTCTCCCAAGTGAAGTTTTCTTGAAGCTTCCGATTGAGAAGGGTCTTATCTCGATGTGCAATCCCTTGAAGATAACAAATTAAATAAAATGGATCCACATAGTTGATGACATTGGCTGTAACATTTGGAGTAGCTAGCTCGTTTCAAATTTTTAAGACGCAAATTCTTTATATTATAAAGTGAAACTACGAAAGTTGAACGCTTCGGAGGTGGCATCTTGAGGCACCACATTAGAATAAGGGGTCGAGTGGAAGCTTCGGCTCTAATCTGAATATTAGAATAATGGGTCGAATGGAAGCTTCCGCTCTAATTTGAATAGTAGGATGAAACACTCCTCCAATTCAATCAAAATCAGTATTTAGTTAATTAATAAAACCAATGTTGTGAAAATGAATGCTTGGATCAAACTGTTCACCTTCTCAACCACAATTATTACATTTATTTTTAATCATAACCAACGAATCTAATTGATCTCTGATACCAATTCGATTCAAATCGGTCCACATTCATAGGAGGAGTTTTTTTCTGCCGAACTAGAAGTTGGCAACAGAATCCATCTGTGGCCACAAACCAGAGATTTAAAGAAGAAACCCAAAAGGAAAAGCTAGCAATAGCATTACTGTTCTCTCTGTTTCGATTTGTTCAAAGGCCAATTTCGTCCTCCAACCCCACCAACTAAACTTCAAAGCCCTCGATGCTTGCTTCCACTTATCATCATTCTAAAACGATGGAGACTCAGAACCACATGAGACGCAGAGAAAAGGAAAAGGCTTCTGTTCAACCGTCCTTTCTGTGAAGCCTGCCTGCGATCAGCCTTTCTTTTTCCCTTGCTTGGGCGAAACTCCAAGAAGAAGATGAAAAAAAAAAAAAAGCCGTAAGAAAAAAGAGAAAGGAGGAACGGGAAGCTTCCGTCCAGTAATAACGATAACTAGCCGTTAGCCTTTTGCGGAAATCCTAGTGGAGAGACCCAAGGTCAAGGCCCTGATGGTGATGGCTCCCTCATGAAATGGAATAATTAAACGGGGGAGAAGCTACAGTGGTTAACTCGGGCTTAACCCTGGTTAAATCCGTGGTCCACTTGCCACCGCCACGTTACTGTCGAGCTGTCCCCAACGCTCCCTAACGTTTAAAAAATTTCAAAAACTTGTGTTTTTTTAGAAGAAAAATGGGTCAAATGATTAGGAACATCGATGCGCCCACTCCCGTTGGAAATTAAATTAATGAAAACGGTCAAATTATAGGTTCCAAAAAAATGAAAGTCCATGGAGGTGGGTAGTGCTTGTTTCTATGCTAGCACCCCATAAATTTCAAACCAAACCTACGTTTTTGTCTTCTTTTTATATTTCAAAATGGAAGCTGCTTCCATGATGGTATATATATATATATATATATATATATATATAAAGAGAGAGAGAGAGAGAGAAAGAAAGAGATTGCTAGTGTGTCAAATGATTAAAAATTTATCGCAAAAAATGATCACACAATTGATACCAACTACGGATTATATGAGTGATGGAGTCACATGAAGGTTAGAGTGGACAGTTGCTCACACCAGCACTTGTTTTAAATATATATAAATGCTCCCAAAAAATTGAAGTTATAAAATTTTTTGACTCCGCTAAAGGTTTATAGTGTGTCCGTTTATAATCTTTTCAACAACATTTTTGTTATTTTAAATGTATGGCATAACAATATCAGATTTATATATACATATATAATATTGGATGGTCGAAATCCAATTTTTTAGAATTCAGATCCAGACATTGGTAATAATGTAAGTGAGTCTTTTGCATTTGGGAATTGGGTACACCAACTCGAGGAGTTCGGATCACATAAATGCATAAGAAATCGAATTCGGTGCAACTAAGGGGGGCAAAACCTTGAAATCTTTATCCAACCAGCTCACGCTCCTTTTGGAGAATCTTTTGCAGCTCAGTCTTTTTCTTGGGAGTTCTTTAATTTTTTAAACTTGACTCGATCAACGGATAGAAGGACCCGGTTTACGAAGCAGAGGGGGTCGTGAGTGAACGTTAGAAAGTTGGGTTTCTTAAAATGCCCTTCTTGTACCATTCTTACGATGGAACAAACATCGTGTTGCGAAAAAGCAGAGGGGTTGATCAGAGACCAAAACTCTTCCTTCTTTTTGAAACTTTGTGTTGCCCTAACGCGTGATACAAGAAAACTTTCTCACTCTTTTTTTTTTTTTTTTAAAAAAATTTTAAATATTTTTCCAATTTTTAAATATTTTCTTTTTTTATTAAAAAAATTTATAGTAATGCAAAAAAAAAAAGCATAAAAATTAAAAAATAATTCAGGTGGGGACCGCTTTCGGTGAGCCATGGAGGGGCATCCAGCGGTTGCTTAGTTGTCCTTTTATTATTGATGGATGATCAGTGGAGTCTCTCAAAACCTACTTTCCTCAGATTTATAATTCCCCCTCCTTGCTTCTTCCCCTTACTCGCCCTCCACTTCTCTTCTCTCGTTGGAGATCTATTTCTCTCTCTCTCTCTTTTCCCTCTCTCTGTGTGGAGGTCTGTCTGAAAGAAGCGAAAGAGGGGAGGAGAAGAAGAAATGGCTTCCTCTAAGATGTCTTTGTTCTTGATGCTGACTCTGCTTGCTGCTACAGCCATTGCCCAGGGTCCAACGGCAGCTCCCAAGAGTGCACCAACCGCCTCTCCACCATCCTCCTCCGCCCCGCCTTCTGCCTCACCGAAGACGGCTCCCACCGCCTCCCCACCTTCTGCTTCCCCGCCTTCCACCCCCCCGCCCGCCAAAACTCCTGCATCCTCCCCTGCACCTTCATCCTCATCCCCCCCTCCTTCCACCGGGGCCCCTGCCTCCTCCCCCTCCGTGAGCTCTCCTCCAGCCCCACCATCATCTCCCACTCCCTCCAGCACACCATCCTCCAGCCCACCGAAAACCAGCTCCACCACCGGCTCCCCTTCTTCATCCCCACCCTCGTCGTCTCCAGCATCTTCCGCCGCCGGACAGCTGCCTTCCGTCCACAGGGTCGCCGCCGCCGGATCTGCATTGCTCGGTGCCGCTGCCGTCTTCCTCTTCTGAGCTCGTCGCCTCTAGCTCCACTCATGCATATATGTGAACCATCTCCTGCTGGAGATGGTTGGGCTGTGCCTTGGGAGTTGGGAGTTTTGTATCTGATGCTATTTTTTCCTTTCCATTTTCTCACTTCTTCTGTTCTTTTTTAGCCTTTTCTTCTTTGTTCTTTTGGGATTGTTCTTCTTCTCCTCCTTGTTCATGGTTTATTTCTGTACTGGACTTTCATGTCGATTACTATTCAGGGATTCTTTTCTTTCATTTACCGAACTCTCTCTCACACGCATTATTATTAATGGTTGAACTATCTGTGAGGCTCACACACCACCTGCTCTGTAATTGTTAGTGAATGTCATGTCGACCATTATTCCTTGTGCAGATGAATAAATTCTCCGCTTCTCCGTAATGGCGGAAACCCCACGAGAATCTTGAATGACAGAGGGCAAAAATCGAAACTTTATGCGTTTTGTTGTTGTGATGAAAACGAATCTTTGCAGCGGGACTGGTGTGTTTGGTGAGTGGTGAAGGGAAAACAAAACACAAAAACAAGAAACCAAAAGGAAAAAAAAAATAAAAGGATCTAGAAAGATCTGTAATTTTTATGTTAAGATACAATTTCTTTTCCCGATTTATCTGTGGGAGACATGGTGGTTTCGGGGCCTTGTCTCCTAGCGTGGTGGTCGACAGCTGGAGTCATGTGATATGAAGTATGAGTGTGTATACCTCAGGGGCCCTCAATGTGTGGACAAAGCTTCACATGGCCGTCTGCTTCCGTTTTTATTTTTTTCCCTTCTCCCATTTGCCTTTTTTCTTTGCCATCTCTCTCTCCCTCCTCCTCTGTGACTTCTTTTAAATATTATCTCATTCTCCTTTAATGGAATCATGCTTTTTTTGACGTTACAGTATTCACCTCCATGGCAGAAGAGATTAAGAATGGTGGTGGCATGTGCCCTTCACCATGTGCTGTTGGTTCAGAGAGAAAAAAATAGTCTGTCCTTTTAAAACTTAAAAATTTATGTGGGGCTCGTATGTTTTTAAATTTGAAAAGCAAGAGGGGCCATAGGGCTTTGTGCGTAGATACAGCAATAATGCGCCTAGAGATTTTTCTTTTTTGAGGCCTTCTGAATTTTGGGGTGTCGTCAAAACGATCAAAAATTTTGTTCGCCTTTTTTATCGTTCGGTAGCCATTGCACCATTCTTTTTCTTTACTCTTGCTTTCTTTTGGCCCATTCACTTTTGTAAAGGAGCAAGCTTTTTGTTTCCGCTGGAACTCTAAAAATTTTTGAGCGGCTCTCTGCGGGGACGCGTTTTTTTCGCCATTGGTAGAGATCTAAGTGTTTCACGGGCGTCATCGTTCGTCTACTCCCCCGTTTCCTACCTTTGCCAACTGCCCATTATGACCTGGCCTTCTTTCGAGAAGAGAATGAAGATTTAAAAATACGATGCCAATGTTCATAGAAGTTGTTAAGGAAGGAAACAACAGTTCTCTTTTGGTTCCATATTTGTTGAGGAAAAATCTGCGTATTTCTTCTGCAGGAAGACCCGAACTAGAAAGCATCGAGTCGCTGCGGAAGATGGTTGGATTAATCAGGCCCTAAAGTCGGAACAGAGAAGATGTCAGGTGGAGTCCATCTGCAGCAAGTGGGGTTCAATGGAGCCCATCAGTACGCGATCCCTTCAAATGTGCTGTTGGCCTGTTGTTCAGTTGTTCCCCAAACAAGAATAGATTGGTGGGTGTGGAAGCGTTGGGAAAAGTCACCAAGATTTGGCAACCCTTCCAACTCACTTTCAGAGGTGGCTACATGTGCTGCTGTCTACAGCTCACAGGCTCACATGAACATATTCTTTCTCCTTCTCTCTCTCTCTCTCTCTCTCTCTCTCTCACACACACACACACATACATATATATATATAGAAATGGGTAGGTATGAGGCCCTTAAAAAATTAAATATTATCTTGGCTGTTGATTGTTACAAAATGGATGACTCACAGAAAATCAAGGAAAAATTTCTTATGGAAGTCAGTCAAGTTGCAGCATTACAGCTGAATCGACGTGCGGCTGCAACTTCTGCAGAAAAAGTTGTCACACGGAAACTTGTGTGAACTTAGCATTTGCTCAAACTGCAGATCTGATACTGAGATGGGCTTGTCTTCTCTTTCACTGTCTCGCCATTCTTACGAAGTGGTCATTTTCCATTTTTGCTGCTGAAAATGAAGTTCATGGTGGTCGCCCAGTTGTCCGCGTCTTTCCTTGTCCACATGTTTGTTCTTTCACTGTGATTTCTTTTCTCTATAAAAAGAGGGTCGATTCGGTTGGGCCAAGGCCATGGGCACAAGCTCCGGGCCAGCCCAAGCTGACTGCGGCGCATCAGCCTCGGCATCAATTCCGACTTAATCCAAAGAGTTCATCTGCATTTGATGCGACCCAGCTGCTGTCAGATTTGGTCTACTCTTGGCACCTAATAATAATGTGATTTCAAAGGGCATGGCCCATTAGCATCCAAAGTGCTGGTGATGAAGTGAAGGAAATTGATACCAGTGAAGGAAATTGATACCAAGTTGTATTAAAATAACTAAATTATATATACTTGGACCCAATTCCAACTGGGTGGATGTTGGTCTCGCTTTGGGAGCAAGATGAAAGAAGTGTGTGTGTTCAACTTGAAACAAACTCATTTACAACCCTATTGTTTTGCTACACTTGCGGCCTAAACTGTAACACTGATTACCTGTAGATTCAGGCCGATTTTAACAGCAGACAACAACAGTGTTGATGGTAGGCAGCTATGGGCAACGTGTGGGCAATTGCCCACACAGAGCTACAGAGTTTTGTTAACAAAAGATAATCTTATAAGAAGAAGTTTTTTTCAGGAGGTGGAGGTGGCAGTTGCGGAGCAAGAAATCTTAGTTGAGGAGCATTAATTCAAAAAATTTTAGCCCCTCGAGTGCATAGACAATATACAAATAAATGAATGATATATGAACTACACGAATATATAAATCAGTAGAATGGTTCGGGCCATTAGTAAACTATGTGGGCAACTGCCTACACAAGCCCACATATGAATGGAAAATCAATGATCTCAAATCATTGAGCTGTTGCACGTTGATTGGAGTTACTTGCCTGAAAATGAACGCCTAACCCCATTAGTTGAAAGATCAATTTTGTTCTAATCAATAAGGTCAAGGATAGAACTAAAGAAGATCACAGGGATAGGAATGTGAATGGTTAATTTGGATATAATATGATATAATGAGTTTCTTATCCAAATCTGGTCATGTCAATGGAATCATATTCATGTTTCATAAGATTTCTTTACTAGATCCAATACTGGCTGTCCGATCTTGATGGACATCCCATCTCAAATTCAGACTTTGAATTTTTACATTTTAACGTTTCGAATGAGAATCGGTCTCCGAGACAAATTATCCAACATACAGTTAGTTGAACAAAGTAACGTCCTTGTATCTGATCCTTTGACGTTCCATTGATGCAGGAGTTGGTCCAGAAACACCTGGGCCCCTGCAACATGGGCAGTTGGACCTCGATTTTTCCGGATCTCTCTCTCTCTCTCTCTCTAAAAGTTGATTTAGTACAAAGAATTAATAATATAGCACAGATTATTATTTTTTATATATATATAATGGGAATATGATTAAAACCCAACTCAAAACTACAGGAATTCAAATGTATTATTCAAAAGCAAGCAAGGAGAAAGTATAATCTTTATAACAAAAAAATAAAGAGAAAGAAAGTTGTACAGGATCAGACTTTTGTTTTGGAAAGTTTTATCTACAATATCCCAAGGATCAAAGACCCCGTAAGGAGGAGGAGAATTTGTTTGATTGTTTCCCTCTTCCCAAATTCAACATCTGTTTGATTGTTCGGAATTAATAATCCCATGGATCATTTTCTAGCATTTGATGGCAAATTCTATCCATCCTTTGCCTTGTTATATCCTCCTTCTGGTTGCATCGGGCGGGCATAGCTGCTTGAGAAAAAAGCAAAAATATCGTTGAAATATTAGGGGCTCAATCTTATTGTCCCTTTATTATATTGTAATTTGTTCATGTAGTTAGAGAAAAAGCAGACCCCTCTACCCACGGCTTACGCCAGCCACCATGAAACATTCAATTTGAGATAATCTCCAAGCAATGATGGACGGTTCACAAGAATAGGCAACCATAATCAGAAAAGTAGATATCTTTTTCAAATTTAGTACAACAAAAATCGTATTTGTTGCATTGAGTTAGCCCTTTTCTTAGCAGGATTAATTATTTATAAAAGACACGGAAAATGAAATTCTCTTGCCCCTTTGACTTGCAAGTAAGGCTGGGTATTGGGCCGGACCACCGGTAGGTACCCGGTACCCGACTTGAGCCCGAAAAAAGGGCTGGCCCGATAGTTTATCAGGCCGGACCGGTTGGGCCCGATAATTTTTTTAATATTTATTTTATTAATATATATATATAGTAATTTATTACGATTAATTATATTTATATATTATTTTATACTAAAAATATATTTTGTAATTTAATCAAGCTGAGCCCAATCCCGGGTTTCGGGTGCTAGGCCGGCCTGTGCCTAGGCTTACCTACAAGAACAAGTGAGAGACGACTGATTCATGAATCTTTTCGATTTTATGACGACTTATTATTGAATCAAAATTCTAGAAATGTGATTTTACTTTAGGAGATGAAATTATGATTTCAGAATTTAAAATTTTTTTCATCTTTTGTCCTAGTTTTAATTCATGAATTCTAGACTTCAATTGAATTCTAGACTTCAATTTTTGTTTCATTAAACACGTTATTTTCAATTCTAGAGTCAGAATTCCAAACTATCAAATACAATGAAAACTGGAACTGAAATTTGCATTTAAATTCCAGTTTGAGGTGGAATTTCGTTTCTAGATTTTTAATTTAAAATTCAAAGCCATCTCCTCAGGGGTTTTCTATTTGTTATTAAATTTTATAGATTATGCAAATATGAAAATTGCTAAAATTAATCTTATTTGTCTGTTTATAACTAATTAGCTTGGCCGATTCCGTTCAAGAACCGACTATGTCTATCTGGCCTGGGGGCGAGCACTTTGCAAGCACTTTGGGTCCATCACCATGACCAAGTTTTAAATAAATAAGAATATTCTTTATGATCTCGATGCTATCCGGGACTTGATTTCGATCATAAACTTTATTAATAAGATGTGACAAGAAAACGCAAATCTAGTTATCAAATTCAAATTGGGCGTCATATTTTCTTAATTGAGTGTCCTACATGGATACATTGTTTCAACTAGTTTTATGTTTCATAATTGAGTGTCCTACATGGATACATGGAGGTAGGACCGAGTTCGAGTTCGACTTGACCCATATGTTGCTCGGCTAGAGCTCGAGTTGAGCTGTATAAAGTCAGCTTGAGCTTGAGCTTGAGCTTGACTTGAAAAACTGAACTGCAGCTTATGCTAGGCTCGTTCACCAACTCCCTGTGTGACCTGATCTCTTTTCTTTGTTTTAAGTTTGAGAATTGCAAAAAAGAAAAAACCTAAAGCAGGCATACTTGAGTTTAATTTAGTCAAGTTCATGTAACTCAAACTCCACTGGTTTATAAGTTCAAGCTTTCAGTTATGCTCGAACTTGACTTGCTTAACAAAAGAGCTAAGCTGGAGTCAAGCTTAACCTAGCGAGTTCAAGTCAAGCTCGAGTTGTTCGACTTGTTGTACAACACTATGTAGAGACAGAACCCATCTGGCAGCTTTTCTCATTGGACTTGGGCTTCAAAATAGATTTGTCCATGGCCTAGTCCTAGTTGGTCCATTTGGTGTGGGCTGGGCTGGGCTTGGCTGATTCACTTTGTTATTTCTGTAATTGAGGGTGAGCTCAACTGCAAGCCTGGTCATGACAGCACAGTAGGCTGGAAAATGCAGACAGCAGCATGGCTAGGGCTCGACGCAGATTTAATTATTGGGCCCCAGCGTTGAACTTAATTCTCTGGCTTCCAAACGATTGAAATGCCCCAGGTGAGAAAAAAAAACAGTGCATTTCAGGGATGGAGCTACATGTGGGCAATTGCCCACACAGTCCCATAACATCTATTCATTTACTTATTTTATAAATTGGTGTGGCCCAATCATTTAGGTAGTTATACATGGTGCCCCGAGATATACAAGCAACAAATATATGCACCAAATAACGGTAGGAACACTCTTGAATTTTTTTTTATAAAATAAGTGGACATTTTAAACTTTTTCACAATCTTTTTTTTACTCTTTTCAAAAAATTCTTTTAATTTGAATAAGGGTATTTTGGTCATTTCCACCCCTGTACACCCATTTTTAATCCACACTTAATCAGCTTCGCATATTTGAGGAGTATAAAATGTCTTGAATCGTGCCTCTCTGGTGAAAATTTCTTGTTCCAATAAATTAGTATTGCAAAAGAAGGTGAGCCGTCTCCACCCAAAGTGTGTTTACTTCAACCCCTTCTAGAAAAACTCTCTGGGACCAGCAAACAGAGGAAACACGCTTTCACAAAGCACAATTCCCTTTCTCGCATTAATTTGCAAACATACATTTCAGAAGAGGCTTCTGCAACTGCAAGCAAAGGCTGGCCCCCATATAGTAGGTTACTGCTCTGAGCAATCGAGATGTGGTTAATACTTTTCTAACTAGCTAATGGGGATTTTTATCTCAAAAGATAGAACATTCTTTCAGGCTGTGCTCGACCGGAAGACTTGTCAAGACAATTTTCTTCCCCTGGTAAACCATGATTCTCAAATTGATGGAACTGCAATGGCCAAAAGTTGCTTGGAAGCTAGCTTTGATATTTCAAAAGATTGGTTATGTTTTCAATCAATATTGGACAGTTTTATAACATTCAAGCTAGCTACATGCCTACATGGGGTGATTGCATTATTCAGGATTTGTAGTGTTAAAATCATGGTGCTGATGTTGGAGTCAGGATGTGAACTCTATCAGCAATGCAACGTTCTCGCAACGCTAGCTAGCAATCCCAACCAAAAGGAACAACAGACCTGCAACATATAACGCAGGAACTTGTAGGCGGATACTTTGAGAAAAGTTGAGGTATCTGTCTTCAATAGATGGTGGAAGGAAGAGGCCAGGAGCAGGAAGAAGGTACCATCTTTTCAAATGTAACGGGTTACAATTTGAAATGGGAGGGAAAAAATGAAAGTTTCTTTGTCTACCTGCTACTGATAATTATGCCAGACATTACGGCTTCAACTTTTGAAATCAAAGCTCCTGCGTCATATGTTTTGTAGTATATACTATATACACTGCTCGGTTGATGATTGGAGTTCTTAAATGAACGTGGCAAAGTTATACTATATTTAAGTAGAACCAGTTCGACTGCGGTCCACGATAGAGAACTTGAGAAAAGATTTATAATACTCTGACAGGTAGATCTGCTCAACGGACCAACGAAATCAACTACTAATATATTACTTGAAGAACAAACACCCAGGAGCAACTAATATTCGAATGGTGAAATAAGCAACGAAACTAGCATTTATTTAACATTGCTCAAAGTCAATTGGGCCCTCAAAAACTTCTTGTGATTAATTTGCTATTGTTTGGAGTGACTGACATTGATGTCATTTCACTGGGTTTTCAGAACTTCTCACTGTTCTGTTACAGCAATTAGAACGCGAAAAAGTTTCAAGAACTTGGTTTCGAGTTCCAATTGTATCACGATGCAGGAATCAAATCAGGAATGATGATTGCCGGAGACGGCCACCGCCGGCCTCTTGCTGCCACACCTAACGAGTTTTTAACCGAGCACAAGAGTTGGTAAATGTTTCATGAACTCGGCCATGGTTCCCGTGAAAGAGCCAAAAGCAGGCGTCAAGAAAAGTTGTCCCCGTGCACAACCACCGCTGTCCTAACTGCTACGCCTTAAGTGGTTCAAAAGCAGAGAAAATAATACGACCTTTTGTCTATGTCAAAGTTCCTGTTGCGAGTCTTGACAGCAACGGGGCAATGAAATCACATGGAGATTCTGTCGTGGGGAGCCATTTTCAAGCGTTTGTTATAATTTCCTGATTTCAAAGCATCGACATCTGTAGTATAATAAAAACCAACAAGAGCAAAAGACATGATTTGGTGGGCAGGGGGAGATGGGATCCCAGGAAGTCATTCATGCCAAAGCAAACGATATATTATTTTTGTAATACCTTCCCAGCCCAAGTTTTTAGGGAGTACTCAGCTTCTCTCTCTCTCCCTCTCTTGAGGACTGGAGTGATGCAAGAAGGGACATCAATCGCAGCGAACATGTAGCGTTAGGTGGAGACTTCCCATGCAGGGGGGATGCAAGGTCCATGGGTTTTCTTCACAGGTCAAAACCAAACTGATCAGACAAGATACATATTATTATTTAAAAGATGAGGACCAAGCTAGATCTGATGTAAGTTCCCTATGTAATTTCTAAGTCATCATAATATAATTTTGAATTCTTTTAATGAAGCTTATAATGAGCTAGTGTGGGTCACTGTCCGCACCAGCCCCCATGTATCTCTGCCACTAACTATGAGAATAGAGGTCTTAAGTCATGCACATTGGGCGCCATCGATTTTCATGTCTTGCAAAGCCTACATTTCGAAATCACAGGATTCAAGAGTATGTTATGTTTTTTCATTAAGAGGATTCAATGCAAGATCTACATTAAATGAGTAAAGATAAAAATGAAAGCAGAAATTGAAACCTAAGCATGCTTTTGGTATTTCATCAAAACTTGGGCTTGTCTGTACAAGTACACTTTTTTTGCAGAAACAGGACCAAGTTTTGATAAAACAAAAACATGCTTAAGTTTTAAATTTCTATCGTTTGCCTTAGTTTCTATGCGATTAATTGGGGATTTAGGTAAAGCAATAAAACTTGAGCATGGTTTTACCATTTATTCGAGAGAAGAAAATGTTTAAATTTATAATCTCAGCGGATGTTGGTACTTTGATTATCAATGATTCTGCAGCTTCCTATCAAAGCCTGAATGCATCGGACCATGTTGGTCTAAATGCGATATGTTTAGCAGTGGAGGTGGCATGTCCCCCTGGCTTTAGTCAGTGGATGGTAGGTGGCCGGTCACTAGTTCGGGTGGTACGGGAGTCGATATAATGATATTCATTGTTAATAAAGGCAGGGTTGTTTCCCGGCTTTTGGAGTTTTCCAAGGCCCTTGTGCCAAAATGGGTGGAACTAATGCACTATCTAACACGTATTGGGATATTATATATTGTTAAAGTAGGTAATTTTAACTTGCAGTTTCTCCCAAGTGATTGATTAAATGATACCAACAGATAAGAAAGGAATTATTTTGAAAACTGATGCCTTTGATAACAAGAAAAGTACCTTTATTCTCATCCAAGAGATGGTCTTTCTCTTTTTCCTTTTCTTCATTTCTTCTGAGTTTCATTCACCTCATCGAAATGTAAAAGAGAAGGTGCCCAAATAAGATTTTGTGATGTTTGAACGTGATTCAAGGTGGTGCTTGGTTTTCCTTAGGAGCAACAAACCTGGGGTTTGAAGTCATCTGCTGGTGAAATATAAATGTGTTCATGCAATGCATTCGCTATATTACATTATAAAAACTCGAACCTTTCTGCTTTTCTTTTAAACGAAAGGAAAACAGATGGTTATATATCCTTTTGATCATCTTATCAAACAAAGAAGGAAATCTAATGCTTGGTAGTGATTGTCACTTTGTCAGATTCCAACATTTTAAAAAACTATATATAAATTAGCATAAACATCACAGAACAGATTTATAAGGTGCAAAATTTCTCAAAGTTCAGAACATTGAATTTCAACATACAAATACTCACAATCTGAATACGCACGCCTAGGTTGTGAATCGCAACGTCATTTTCACATGGTTAAAATTTTGGAAGAGGACTTGAAATTTCTAATGTATACGTTGAGATGTTGACACAATTTTTTAAAACTACGCACTCGATCCGTTCAACCTGTGGATGTTGCCACACGCTAACTTGGGCGGACAAAGGTTTGAAGCAAGAAGTCGTTGATCAGTTCACTCGATCGGATCTACCTGTGGATGCAATATGCTAGGACGCCTCTCTTGATGGTGGGACGAAAATATTACCAACTTTCCCGGGTCAGCTGCCAACCTCGTTAGGTAAGGGATTGAGTCTAGCACAAGCATTCTCTCTTCCTCTCTCTCTCTTTCTCTTTTTTTAGACAGTAGTTACAGAGATGAGATCCCTGGCTTCTCTATAAAAGCTATTCATCACCTTAACATCTTCAATCACCCACCTCTCTCTGTCTTTCTTTCTCTCTCAGTACTGGTTCATCTCTTTCTCTTTCACTACTCGCTCACTGGTAAGGGAATGGCAATGGCTTGCACCACAACTGCCGCCCTGCTCTCTTTGTGTTCGCTCTTCGTTTCCATCCTTGCAAAGGATTACACTGTTGGCGACAGCAATGGCTGGACATCGGGAGTTGATTACACTCAGTGGACTGGTAGCAAAACCTTGCTTGTTGGCGACAACCTCAGTTAGTCTCTTCTCCTTAACTTTCTCCTCTTCTTTTTCCTTGTTCACTTTTATTACTAGCTAGCGAGCAAAGATTGAGCAAAATCTCTGTTAGACGGATCATGCCAACATATATGGATGTGCATTCGACGTCGAACTCTCAAGTCTTATTAACCTTCTATGGTTTAAATGGGATCTTAAAGCAAAAGCCAACAAAATTTACGAAAGGAAAACGCGGATTCGTTCAGTTTTCTATGGAAAATTTAAGAGTTGATGTTGGCCAACTTTTGAAAATCTTTTCATGCTAAAACGTGTTTTTCCAAAAATTTAAAAGGGAAAGAAGCGGCGGCCCCTGACTTCCTCTGCTTCGTTCCCGATCTCCTGGCCGGCCGCTATGCCTGGTCTCAAGTCGTTCACCTCGTGGTGCGACCTCCGTTTTCTGTCACAGTTCGGAAAAGGGTGTGACAGGTACACAAGGAAGAGGCAGAAAAGTGTGACACTCAGTCTTCTCTTTGATTAAGAGACTGAGGGCCTTGTACCCTGCCTTACGGCATATTTTCTCCGCCATTAGAATGCACCTTAGAAAGATTATACAGCTTTTCTTAAGGGTATGCTTGAGTGGTGAGACACACTGCTTGACCCCCTGCTTCACTTGACTCAATTCTGGTTTGATGACCCTGTTTCTGGCTTGAAACTTGATGGCAGTCTTCAACTATTCCCCTATGCTCCATACTGTGATGGAGGTATCTTCAGCAGACTACAGCAGTTGCTCCTCGTCAGCCCCTCTAAATGCTGACACCAGCAGCGGCAGCACCACCATCGCATTGACGTCGGCGGGGAGTCACTACTTCATCTGCGGCACCCCCAGCCATTGCTCCGGCGGAATGAAGATGGCAGTGCTGGTTTCAGCAGCAACCGGTCCAACCACCTCCTCCCAGCTTCCAACCCCCACCACGACCCCCACCACCACCACTCCTTACTCGACGACCCCTTCGTCGATCGTGCCACCCGGGACGAGGACCCCAACCACTTTCCCCTATGGCAGCTCTGCACCTGCTGCTCTGCTCAGTTTGAGCTCTGCGGTGATCGGAGGAGCCATCGCCGCTGCTACTGTGGCGATTCTTTCATGAGCTGCCAGGGGAGAGACAGTGCTCTGGTGTCCCTCGTGCGCCTTTAGTCCGAGCTCATTCTCCCCCTCTTTCCGATGTTGGTCTTTCTTGGCGTATCTAGGTGCTCGGTTTGGACTCCAATGCGTCTTCCTTAAAAAAAAAAGAGGCTTTGATCGTTGTTCCAGGGTCCTCTTGTATGATTTAGAGAGAGTTGTTTATATAGTTTTATGGTTGTAAGTGATTGTTGTGTAATTTGAAGAGTATAGTGATTCATTGGCTCATACAGAAAACCTGCAAGCAATTAAAGAAAAATCCGTAAGTTATGGTTGTTCGGCATGCGGTGTGAGGCTCTTGAATAAGTTGTGCCACAAGCATCTTCGGTTGACATACCGCAATTAAGAAGCCAAGAAACTTTTTTCGCGGCAGCTCATTGAAGTTTTCAAAACTTTCACAGGGGTTATTGAAGTTGGTCACTGGTTCCACTCAACCTGTTAATTCATGGCGGCGTTTGGTGAAGGCACACAGATGGGTCTTTCATTTTAGTGGTTGTGACTACAGTCTCTACGACCAACTCTAGCACCACCTATACAAAGAGATACAGTACTAAACCGAGCATCAAGGCCCATAATTCGCCACTTAAAGCTCAATGTCCACCAACCAATCGGATCAGTTAGCGTGAGCGCGCGCGCGCACACACACACACACACACACATATATATATATATATATATATCTCAGAACTGTAACACTATCTCTGATAAGGTTGGACTGAACATTAAAGTATTGTTTATTTAAAGTATTTAGCAATCTTAATGCCTACGTAAGCTGGTCAAGGTCGACCTCTATACTTATCTCTTCCATAGTCTTTTCTAGGTTAAATTATTCATAGCACAGCCTTCCATGAGCTAATTCATAACAAACGGTCATTTATTTCTGGTTATAGAAATGCTCAATTATGAACCGGGTCAACTTGGTAGCTCTCGTTAGGTTCAAACCAAGCATTGATCTGCAGGGCTGATCCAATATATAGGTCAGCGGCCGTGTCCCACTAACGTTAATTTCATGGACGAAGCTACGATTATATGCACCACCTGTACATAGAAAATTGTGCATCAGAGTATGTGATGATCAAAATATGAGTCTCTTATAAGAACAAAAATAGGTAATATAAAGTTAGAAGTTGAAAAAAATATTTCTTTTGAAAAAATCTTTGAAATTCACTAACTCCAGCCTTTGCTTTTTAATAGTGCACGAAACTCACCCTTTTTGGTGAAACCCCTGGGCACACCAATGCCTTCAGGGTTCTTCCTTGTCGCGTGCGATTCGCCTCCACAGGCATAGTAGAATTAAATGCTATCTCGAGTAACATCCAAGATTGGGCATTGGGCCGGTCCGGCCAGACCAGGATAACGAGTTGGGCTAGGGCCGGTCTGACATCTAAAAACCGGGCTTGAGTTTGGGTCCGGCTCAACTCGAAAAGCTTGAGCTCGGTCAGATTAAATGTAAAAATATATTTCAATATAAAATAATATATAAATTATAACAAAATATTATATATATATATATATATAAATTAATAAAAATTTTAAAAATAAATTGTCGGGCCCGAATCAAGCTTACCGAAATCACCCGGCCTCACCCGATAACGAGTCGGGTCGAGTACCGGGTACCCAACAACAGCCCAGCCTGGCTCACCCGATAACGAGTCGGGTCGAGTAGTACCGGGTATCCGACAACAGCCCAACCTGTTCACCTGATAACGAGTCGAGTCGAGTACCGGGTACCCGACAACAGCACATGCCCAGCCTTAATTACATCCCCGACACTGAATCCAGGGAAAACCACACTAATTAAAAGAGTTGCGTATGAGATGACGGCTACAATGATGGACTGCACACAATAGTTTCAGCCAAAACGAACGTGCATCCAACTTTTTAAATATTTTCTCAGGACCAGTTTGCCTGATTTTGCTAAGAAATAGATGGTGCTTCTGCTAATAGAAAACGGATGTGGATCAAGAAGAAGTGAAAGTGACAAATTAAATGAATTCCATTCGGTTGGTAAGAAAGCATCTTTCTTCTTGCTCGTAATTAGAGTGCGAGACCTGAACTCCATGATCAAGCCAACTCTGTCTTAATGAGGTTTTGCGACCAAACGTAGCTCGATCCATCGCATCCATCACCTGTATTATTGGACGAACTATATCTCCATTTTTAATTTTGTTTTTACAAAAGTTTTATTTGAATTTTTTTCAATGTGAACTAAAGGTATTTTAATCATTATCGACGCACGAAAAATCAATATGGTTCATAGTAGATTCTGATGGAAGGTAAGGAGCATGAAATTTTGTAGAGAACACAATAAAAACTTGGTGGTTTCTCTCATGATTAAAAAAATACAGGATATCAATTAGGGTGAGACTGAGGAAACTCCACCGCGCAGAAGAAGGCACGCCCGCCCATCTCATGGATTCAAAGCTGCGTTGGGACTTGTGTAAAATTACAGTTACAACTTCGTTAACTCAGGAATAATGTTTGTTATTTTTTATAATAAAAAATAATAACACGAGAATTGAATTAACGACAAAGCTCTCGTTGGCCCGCCCGCCATGACCAGTTATGTTCCGTTCCTTGAAACAAATACAAGATATCAATAAATTATTCATTTGGAAAGTGCAGCAGCAGAGCCTTTTTCAAAAAGGCAGCAGGGTTTATGATCGACCCTCAGAAATCCACAATCATCTCATTTAATATGGGTATTTCTAAATGTGAGGAAGTTGCAGGTCAGCTTTGATGGAGTTGTTGGAACTGAACTTCCAATAAGCTGTCTTGGGCTGCCGCTGTTCTGTGGCAGGTTGTCGTGAAAAGGTGGCAAAAAAGATGTCTGCCAACTTAAGAAGGGAAACTTCTCTCCTTTTCCGAAACCTTTGTGCTGTAAGAGATGTGACCAAGCATCTTATTGGCTACTGGTTCCTGGTGTTTAAAAATCCCAAATCCAGTCTTTATGGCGTTGGGAAGAACTTGTTGCAGACGTCTGTGGGGAGATAAGGAGGGGATTAGAAGATACCATGCCATGAAATGAAGTGGGTAGACATGTGCAGGCCTATTGATGATGGAGGGCCAGGCTTAAAGCGTCTATCAACGTTTAATACAGCATGTACGACTTTTCTTGCAAGGCTTTCTCCATCCCCTTGTAGACAGATGCACTTACAGGAGGGTAGTCTGTGGCTTGGTAGAAGCAAATCAAGGGAAGAAGTTTCCCACCTACTTCAACGGAGAGTGGGCAGTGATGAGAAGATTAGTATTTGGTCTGAGCAATGGGGATGTATAGGAGCTGTTGTGCCACCTGATTCAACTTGCCTCACATTAGATTTTGATCAGGAAGTGACTGATTCAAAGTTTGGGGGATCAAAAGCAGGAAGAAGATTGGAGCCTGTGGATTCCTCATCTGCTATATCAAACTTCTCTGTCCCAAACTCAGAAGTACTCATCCTAAGAATCCTTACGGAAAAACAATGCCATACAATACATCAAACATCTTTGTCCCAAGAGTAGAGGTTGGGGGTGTGAATGAAAATCAGGTATCTTGTAAATCTCTTTTTCTGCATGTCGACTTCTTCCATTGATTGGAGGATATAAATATCTGAATTCACACCACCAATGATGTTAATGGGGTGAAATCGGAAGAAGTAAACATGATATTCGAAATGTTAGATGGGGCAATGTCAACTTCATGGAAAAGTCTACCAAAATCGGAAGCACAGAACTCATTAAAGTACATTGAAGGGCCGTGACATCTGTAGGCCCCCGTTTCTCGCTCATCCACTAGGTATAATTGCAGACGCTAAATTAAATGAAAGTTATGTAAGCGGCCCACCATATATGGCTTATCAAAACATTATGGGGGCCAATATTTTTTTATTCAGCTCCATGATTGCTTACTAAACTTTAAGAAACTTAGTAATATGTTGCTTTTCAAAGCATTTGCCCATAACGTATCGTTAGAAAAGCCATTGAACTTTAAGACCAACAGTTGTGATATACTGGAAATCTCGTTAATCTGACTCCACATGAATGACACGATATATTTCTTATGCCCAGGGGGACGTT
Organism: Nymphaea thermarum; assembly: GCA_011799765.1. Classification (NCBI taxonomy): domain Eukaryota; kingdom Viridiplantae; phylum Streptophyta; class Magnoliopsida; order Nymphaeales; family Nymphaeaceae; genus Nymphaea; species Nymphaea thermarum. Next base: position 37,772 of record JAANDH010000067.1, read on the forward strand.
AATGGATTTGAATCAGATGTACTCTTTATCATGTCTAACTAATTCAACGTTTCATATATTTAAATTTGAATGAATTAGAACATGAATGAAGAAAGGGCTATACTATATCTGAACCTACTTTTTAAATTTACAATCTGAATCCAGTTCGGATCTGAGTACTAGATTCACATCCGGATCTAATAATGTAAAAGACGACGAACCCTCATTATGAATTACTAAGAACCACCCTTGAAAATGGATGAATATTAGATGTAGAACATTTATTCAATTTTTTTTTAAAAATTATGTGACTTAAATACACAACCGAATTCGAACCTTGGAATTATATTATGCTAAGAACCAACTTTCAAAATCTGCAAATGTATGTTTTAAGTGGAATGTTCATTCAAATTGAATCCGATCAGATGTCATTTTTGTTAGATCTAAATCCAATTCAATTCTAGTGAGGTGTTAATTTCTTTCTATACCCAATTTTGATTAATTCACATCCCTAATCATTAAAGAGACATTACAAATCCAAAAACAAACAAGGGTACTATTGTGTAAGGGTGGGCGTCGGGCCGGCCCGGTGGAGGCCCGGTCGGCCCGCCTACGGGCTTCCCCCCTCCGGCTTCGCCCTTCCCCTTCCCCTTCCCGACTCCCTCCGGCTTCGCCCTTCCCCTTCTGCTTCCCCCCTTCCCGACTCCCTCCGGCTTTCCCCTTCCCCTTCCTCCCCCGTCTTCGCCACCTTCCAACTTCCTGGCCAGGATGCTGCAGGAACGCGACGGACCCGGTGACAGTGCATTCAGTGACATCACTTTCGGTGAGTTCACCGTCGAGTGCCGGTTAGTAGTCGTTTCAGGCCGGCCGAAACGCATGACGCCTTCGTCGAGGAAGTCTTCCATTGAGTGGGTTGGTCACGTCGGAGAATAGATGAGGTCGCCGGAAAACCTTCGAGGAGGAGGGAGAAGTGTGTGGTAGAGGGCGACGGCGACCGGATCACTGTCGTCTCGCATCCTTCCCTGCTCTCGCTCGCCGCCTCCCCTTCCACGGGCTTCTCCATTTTTCTTCCCAATTAACAGAGAGAGCTGAAGAACTAGAGAGACGCAACGAAGCCGGACCGGGCCTTGTTTTTGATGGTCAGGCCCGGTACCCGGCCTGGCCTGACAATATTATCGGGCCGGGCCTGAGCCGAGCTGGCCGGCCCGGCCCGATACCCACCCCTAATATTGTGTTGTAAATTTTGTCAGTCTGAATCCATTTAAAAGACAAGATATTCTATTCCTTCCTTGTGGCTAAATGAAAGAGTATCTTACTAGTGACAAATTAGGAGCTAGTGTGAAACTGTCAAGATGCAAAGGTTTGAACCTCGACTTGTTGGAAGCTGGAGATGCAGTATTGGAGCAACTGAGAGAACTAATTCGGCAGCCAATTAAGGATTATCTTTTATTTTGAGTTCTTTCCACGCTACCCAATTGGTCGGCATTGAATTATATGCGTCATATCTACGTAGCATCGTCCACATCTCGATTTTATCAACTATAAACCAAGCGGAGTGTGAAAACTTTCAAGCAGCAAGTCAATGCACGTGATGATAGAAAGCTTCCCCTCCAAAATACTTTATATATATATATATATATATGTCGGTTGGATAGATACGACTGCCTTTTCTCAGTCATCTTAATTTGTTTTCTTTTCCAAACAGGAGAATCTTTCATAGATTTAATAATAAATGGTAAAAAAAAAATTACGTACAAGTGGGATCCCAAGAAAGCTGTCGCCTCCTGGCTTAATCAAACTGGTAAAGATTCTAGCCTGCAGGACAAGAACCTCACCTCCGGTGAGACGAGGCGTCCGCTTCCGAAGCGAGCCGACTCGGAGAACTCCTGTCGACGATTTGCACCGCCAGCGAGAAGGCTAGGCTTGGGGGCAGCGTGGAGAAACCGAAACACCGAGTCCCTGAGTGTCCCAGTGGCTTTAACGCCGTAAACCAATGCCGGGCACTCCAGCAGTGCTCCCAATCTCTTCACAGCCGAAACGAAGTCCGCCAATTCCGGGAAGCATAAGCCTGGAATCCTTTCTTCTACTTCCCTCATCCTCAGAAGCAATTCCTCCTGCAAAAGATGAAGGTCCGCCACGACTAACCTCGTCGCCTCGGCTACCACCGAATTCCGGCCGATATCCTGGAATTCAGGCCGGTATATCTCCTCCATCACCGCCACCAACGCCTCCAGCTCCTTCAAGAGCTCCACGTTAGTCATCGCGGCCACGTCGTTCTCGAGGTCGCCGTCTGGCCGGCCGGAGTTGAAGAAGTAGCCGAGGACGCGGGAGGCCTGAAGGGCGGACTCGAGCAAGCGGGCGTACCACCTGACCCAGGAGGAGACGGCCCAGCCCTCCGGGGAGGAGTGGTCGCGGAAGTTGGCAAGGTTGAGGATGCTGCGGCCGCCGGCGGGCGGGTAGAAGCCGAGTTGGTCCTGCAGGATGAAGGGGCCCTGCTGGGCGATGCGGTGGACGACGATCAGGCACTTGAGCGCGACGGCCCAGCTGCGGGTTTGGTGCAGGCGGTCGAGGAGGGAGGAGACGCAGGTGGAGGCGACGAGTCGGGAGGAGTGGCCGGCGGTGGCGAGGATGGTGGAGATGTGGCGGTGGGGAGGAGGGGAGGAGGGATCGTGGGAGGTGGCCTCTACGATGGCGAGGCGGATGGGGAGGAGGTCTAACTTGGGAAGGGCGAGGGCCTTGCCGATGGATGCCGTGTCCTTGAGAGCAACCACCAGCCTCCTGAGTCGTCGGCCCATCAAAGGCAGTAGCGGCGCCGGCGGTGGTGTCGGCGAGTTCTTCCTGCTACTTGAATAGACTTCGATTTAGGCTTTCCAATCGATGGGGTGAAGGTGTTGAGATATCGCCTTGGTTCATTTATGAAGGGGGTGGCTGACGACCTCACTCAAGATGCTCGGACTGGTCGTTGCTGTCGACGGTTCAGATCTGCGGTCGATCTAAAAGAATGAATGAGACCCCTACTTTTCTTACTTCCTCCGAAGACCAAATCGAATTGCGCTTCACGTTGGGGACTTGGCCGGATCATCTTACTTCATAAAACTCCGACCTGATCAACCAAACAGGGTCCAAGTTTAATTTCAACAACTTTTTTGCACAGGAAAATCCGATTTCATACTTGGGTATAATAGTTGAGGCCCCTCCCGGCAATTGGGATTGCTGGACTGCGGCCTAGCACTAGCCGCCTTTGCTCCCCAAGTAGCCCAACTTGTTGATATACCTCTTCAACAATTTTTAAACATTGATTTTGTTTTTTTAAATGTCTGCTTTTCATTAATGAATCAGCAAGCTGACAAATATGTCAAGAACATCCATTGACTACGGGAATTTTGACTTTCTCCGTTTCTAAGAGCCTTGATTTTTTCTATGATCTTGAGTTGTGTCGTTGAAGTAGTTGCAGTAGTGTATCCTTCAACTTAAATGTCGTACTCTATCTCTTTGAAGTAGTCACAGTGGTGTATCCTTCAACTTAGAAAAGTAGTCGAAGTAGTGTATCCTTCAACTTAGATGTCATACTCTATCCCCTTAAAACACAGACGTTCGTAAGAATTGAACTAGAGACTGAGCTCATATTTCGACCAACTACACCATGGTCCTTTAAAGCCCCCAACTCTCACTTTTGGTGATTAAAAAAAAAAGGAAAACAAGATCTTGAACCACCTTTACCGTTCGATCTTCGTTATCATTGGTTCATCTTCAACCGGCATTGAGAGTTTGTGATGACGATATTGGAAAGAAGAAGGTCGCCGATTAAAATATAATGTTTCATGTGGCTGCAGGAAGGACTCTGTTCTGACTTTTCTCAGGACAGCACGTGGGAAGAGGTAAGCACATCACTGGTAGACTAGTTTAATTATGGTTCTTCTATCGTTATATTTATCGCAGATTTAGTGTCTCCTTCTATCATTCGTCTTCTATATATTTTGTTTCTTTCTTGGCTGGTTCATACCTTTCATGAAGATGTGGGATTTCGAGTCTAGGGTTTAGGGAAACAAATAAGAACTTGTGTAATCTAATGGTCGAGGACTGTGTTTCTGTCAGCAGCGACGCGAAGTTGCAATTAGCTCGATGAGATTGCAAATTCCACAAAGACAAGGAAATTAAGAGATTAATATGTCAATGTTCTTATGGTAAAAATGTTCTCTGTTTTTATATTTGATGTAGAAATAGGAATCATCAGACCATAGAATTTTTGCTTTTAGACATGTCAGCCTTTGGCCGGCAGCTAGCTTCCAATGCTTGCGTTCACTTTTAACCCATGTTGGCAGGCGTGGTGCAGATACATACTGAATGATGCAAGCTCTTGAACCATTTTATCTATGAAAATTAACATGACCTCCTACAAAGTTGAAAACACAGAAGAACTGTGGGATGGGGATTTTAGAGTTTCTACTTACGTTGCGTTGCATCAGTAAATTTTAGAACTTTCGTTACGTTGTGTTGAAAAGTCTGAATCCTATATAAGATCTCCGATTAGTTGCCTGGTTGAATTTATTTTAATAGGTTAATTGTGACTCATGAGACCTTATTCTTTTATTATTTTTTTTTCTAAGTCAGATAAGATTCTACGATGCAAGAAAGTTTTGGAATCCTACTTATAGATCAAAACAACTGACCATTTCCGTGTACCTTTGCCAACACTAATGTTGAAGTCTAAAAGAAAAAGCTCGATCCAGCTTCTGTCTAATTCTCCAGATTAAGATATCCTCATATTCTTAGCATACCTTCGTCTGGTATCAAGTCGCGGGATATCTGGCTGAACATCAGGTCAGAGGTTGGAGAAGAAGGCTGGCGTAAATGGCTCTGCTGTAATGAGGCCCACTCTCGAAACAGCTAGTTTGCTATCTAGCTAGCCAGCGCAAACTTAAAGAGCAAGATAAATTGCAAGCTAGGGGATTCAGTTTCCCCAATCGTTGCCATATGTGCCGCCATCAGCAAGATAAAGTGCGGAAGTACGTGGTGGTCCAATTTGAAAAGAAAAGGATCCTTCATCGTTCCTTTGCTCTTGAGTTGAAGTGGTGGTTCTCCACCAGCTTTAACAGAGGTTGGCTAATGTCTTGCTGGAGGCAATGCTTCCATGCCGTCACATGGTAGCTATGGTCTTTCCGGAACTACTGTCTCGGAAAAGCTCCTTCCAGGCTTAAGTACTTGCCGGTAATAAAAGAAATGAAAATGCGGGAATGGGTCCAGCTTGCATCAGTCGACAAAATTAGTTGCAGGGAAAGTGAGGTAACACGAGACAGCGGCAAATGGCGGCTCACTCTCTCTTATTCATGATTAATGGCCGCCTCTTTCATTCATCACACAGTAAGGGAGACGGTGATCACATGGACATGAGCTTGTATGGAGAAGCAAACTCTAACCCTTCCTTCATTCGACCGAGGACGCTATCTGAATGCAAGGGCATGCTAGAATATATACTCACAGATCTCGTCAAGCACAATACTGGTATCCGACCGTAAGGCCATCGAATCCGAATGGGGGTATAGAGCTCAGATATCTTTCCAATCTAAGTGTGTTCCTCCCAGTAGATAGTAGAGCCGAATGCGACTCATTCAGATGGTTTTAATGACCAATGAAAGAAGAAGGTTCCACACCTTTGACATCAATCCTATATTTGAGATAAAACAAATTCCGTTTGCCAATTGCTTCTCTGAAACCGTAATATATATATATATATATATATATATATATATATATATATATATATATATATAGAGAGAGAGAGAGAGAGAGAGAGAGAGAGAGAGAGATTTGCATTGCAGATTTACAGTCGAAGAGAAGATGGTTAGGGGACTCCCCATCAGACTTACAGATGAAACAGTAGCTGGGAAAGGAGAAATTTAGCTGGGAAAGGAGAAATTAACAGTCGACAGAGTCTACAAGATGTCAATAATCGCTCATGGCATGCTAAGAATGTGAACCACTTAGCACTAGGGGTGTTTCCAAATGAAAGAAGCCCAACTCAGGAGACAGAGAGACTGTTGTAGGTCATGAGTTTCAGTTTTTCATGGCATAAGTCTAGCAATCAAATGTTACTTGAATTACCTCTACACATAATTACAACTAATAATACTTCTCTGGAAGCGACACCATCACAGACGTTGTTTTGACAGAGGGCTGGGCAGCAGAGGAAAGTTTGTACAGAGCAAATGGACTTCAGACCTTAACTATGTTCAAACAAGCTTTTCCACGCAGTTGGTTGCTCTGTTGAACCGCAAAGTACTCCCTGTATGTCATCTTGCCATACTGAAGGGGGTTGCCTCCTTGGTTCAGCAACTGCACGGCTGGGGAGACAACGGTGTCCAAACATGGCCCATGCGGTGCAGCAATGGACATTCTTTCTTTGCCACTGTTCACCATCGCCCTGTGCTCGATACTCTTGTACTTTCCATTCGTCAATATCTACCAAAAACGTAGTGGAACAGTTAAATTATGATGCAACCAATTGGTTCTAATTAGCTGCAGATTTCTTCTCAAGTAGAGTTAGGAACAATTAATTGCCTCAACACCATTCTGCTACTTGATTCATTAAATAAGAAAATACCTACTTACAGAAGCTACTTGTTTTTGGCTTTTCACGTTTGAACTTTGAAGGTAATTGGTCAAAGATTTTCCTTTCGAAATTCTCACGACCATGAAGAGCTACCACTTGAACAAGACCAATCCAACTAACTGTGTTTGTAGTTTCATCCAATTTATTTCCTGATTGCAGGGCATGTTCGCTTGAAAAGTTACAGAAAGTGAGGGTCAACTGATTGATGTCATGCTCATGATTCAATCATTTTCATGAAAAGCGAGACGATAATTCATGTTCATGTATTTGCAACCATGAAGTTTTAATATTAGAGCGAAAAGGGTTGGTGCAATGGGATGGTCCTCGGCTGTTATCATACATATGGAGGCTGCACATAGGCCGGGCTTGGGCCTGCTCTGGCCTGCCCGTTTGGAAGGAATCCTGAAGCCAATGATAAAAGAATTTAGCCGAACCAATCTCATTAAAGAATATGTCAGTAACACGCACCAGCCCTGTTGATAATGATCATTCGTTAATATAGTTTACTAGTATCAGATTCTTTAAAATAAATTTAATAGGTCCACTTTAATAAAGCTTAATCCAGAAAATTAGATTGAATTCAAAGAACGAAAATGACCTGTTAAAAATGATCTGGACATGAATCCTTTTTTCTGGTGCATAGATTTTAGATATCAAGCTGGTCGATCCGAATCCCAAGCCTGGGCCTAACCACACAGCCCTAGCTGTCAAAACACAGCCCATTACCACACCGGGTACGGGCTTCCTATATGGTGGATCTCAACCTGCCCCTAACAGCTTTAATTTCAGTTTCAAAAGGTAGAGAAACTATGACAACAAGCGGTTAGCAAATTCCTTAGTAAGTTTCTCAAGATTTCTCATGATATTAAGTATGCAACTAAAACTTTTCAATGGGGGTATTACACTCGTCTTATGAGCGGCCAGGGTTTCATTTCCACAAACACCATTCCTTGATAACCTGGTCAGGGAAGACCAGTTGGGCTTTTTCACCTTACGACATAAAACCAAAAAGAATTGGAACTTTCCATAGGAACTGGAACATTGAAGTAGGTTGCGACGTTGGGTCAGAACTTTGCGGGATTTAATGCTTTGTGGCGTATGGACAGCCACACAGAAATGTATCTGTAAGGTCATCTGCAGGACAGAAAATTCTTTAACCTCATCAATATATAGCAGAAGTGATGATTGGAAAGTGGTCTAGAGTCTCTCTTTCTCCATCTCTCAATAAGGTAATATTTAACTTAATTTGTAATATCAGTGACATTTTGGTGGGCATGCGGCGTTATCAAATTTGTTCTTTCTGATTCTCAAAGGGGATTTAGTTTGTAGTTAACCTGTTTCGCCGCTACGTCGAAAAGCTCCCCAAAAGTCCCCCTGCTTCTCAGGAGTCCTTAGGATTTTCATGTCATTGTTAGTTTAGTAACTACTGGAAATCGAGAAGCAGTAGTGATTTCAAAATCTCCGAAGATTTGGGAAACCGAAACTGAGTAGAGAGAGATACACTAACTTGTGTTAGAAGTGAGTGATTTGCAGGATTATATTTAATGCCAATAAATTTTCGCAAAAGCAAAGACACTCTGGAAGATAGTGAAAAATGTAAGATGCCAAGAGAATTGTAGATCACACGGCTGCAAATATACTAGTAAACATGTGCATGTGTGCTGACTTTGCTTGAAGCAGGAGAAGGAAAAAAAAAAACTGTGGGGGGCGCTTACCTCGAGATGATCACCAACGTTAACGAGAAAGGAACCAGGAAGAGGAGTTACAGGGACCCAGTGCCCGTCATGCTTTACTTGAAGGCCGTCGACTCCACTCTGTGCCAAAATGGTGAGCAAACCATGATCAGAATGGGGGAGAATGCCGAGTGCTAGCTCTGGCTGTGGACAACGTGGGCAGAAGTTGATGACAACAGTTTGGAATCCCTTGTCCCACTGGACCTCTCACTCTATATAAGGCCTCTCCAACCCTAAACTTTCTGATATTCCTCCCAACAATTCGCCGGCTATCTCTCTCAGAAGTCTTGAATATTCTTCAACCACACTCCTAGTCCTGGCTCCAAGAGAAACAAAAAGCAAACATATGAATATGATGTCATTACATTAGGCCATTGATTCCGAATTGACTTGGCATTATTCACCTCTTCAAGATCAGTCGGTAAGTTCGAGTATTCGGAAAAAGAATAGACATGGTTTCCCTCCGGAAATCAGAAAACGAAGGACCAGAGATGCTATTTGGACACGGAGACTGAAGAGAGGCTGATTGGTAGCGGTGAAAGCGGAGTCCGGAACAGAGGAACAAGGGATAGACTACCTCCAACCCAATTTTTATGGCTAGATCATCCTATCAATTATTCTCTAACAGCAAATCCAGTGTTTGATTTGTTTGCCACATACCTCAACTCCGGTGGGGACTCTGGAAAGTGGAGAACAGGGTGAGTAATCACTTTCAGGTAATCTCTCCAGCACAACACTTGATCAACCGACGCGTTAAAGCTCGTTCCATAACGTATCGGATCGAGCACATGTTTGCCCGCGTGCTTTAGTTTCTCTGGCGGTGGCAGTTCGAAAAATTGTCGCCCCTCAGCCATCATTCTTCGGGGAAGGCTTTCGGGCACACCGTGCTTTATAAGCTGCGAGAAGTGCCCATCGAATTAGCAGAGGTACAAAATTAAGAAGAAACGGAACTGAACTCAACATTTTTACTTTATGAATTACAGCCAAATATGTAGAAGAATTTGAGAATTCGCTTTTTCGTAGTAGCAGAGGCCAATTAAAAGATTACGTCCAACGAATGAAGAGACGAACAAGCAATTCAGATGGAAGAGAAGAAGGGTGCGGCTAACTCACATGGAAGAAACCCCATTCCCCATTCTTCACAGGCACGTCCAAGGCTTCTGATAGCTTCAGACCTTCCCTCATCGCTGTGGGACTTGAGCAGCTGCAGGTCGATGGTTGGCACGGTCGCTTGGACGACGTTGCTGACGCCAGAGTTCCTGAGCTCCGGCGGAAAGGCGTAACCCGCTGGGATCTGCTGCCCGTGGATGGACCCAGACAGCTCCTTGATGCCACCACAAAGGGCAACACGCTCCATCTTCCGGGAAGATGCGAGAGTGCTCAGTGAGATGGGTAGACGATAAAGATCATCGAGTGTGGAGTTCGGATGAACAGATGAAAAGGATCGAACCAAGATATTTTGATGTGGTTGATTCAGAATCATAACTCTGCCCCACAAGGGGGCCAACCTTCTGCGGATAGGGATGTATGTACGACAAGCGAGCTTGAGCTCAGCTTTACGATGCAAGATCGATTCCAACTTACTAAGCTCGCATCACTTGATTCATACTTATATTTTTTTATTAATGAAAATAAAATTATAAAAGTAGTGTTAAAACTCATAAAAAAAATTTACCAACATGTTCCTAAAAATTAGCAGACAGGGAAGAGATGCAAGAGCGAGGCCGAGTTTAAAAGAGTTGAACTCCGACTTGTTTATAACTTGAGTTCTAACTTAAGCTCATGTTCAACAAGCCAAGCTCGAGTTGACTCGCATCCTTGTGTGGGTCTCCTCGTCTCTCGGCGGGCTCTTAGGCTGGCCCGTATCAGTGTCCATGACGACTAATAATTGTAATCAAATGTCACGGTCCCGGATGATTTGAAGGCAGTAGCGTACCAAAACTTTCTGTTGTCTTAACCGATAAAATGACATCAGATTCTTTGTGGCACAATCACGTTCTTCCAATTTGCAAACGAATATGTGTACTGTACAATTACATATTCCTAAAATTTGTATTCGAGTTAGAATTTCTGCCGAAACTGAATCGCATTCTTGTGACGTGAAAATGATTCCGCTACTTTAGAAAGTCAAATTATCTTACATAAGGAATGAATCCCGGTGAGTGAGAGGTATTAATCCCACCGCCCAAAAAAGGGCCCAAAGCCTCTCCATTCCCTATGCCTCTGGGGTCCTAAGCTGCGTCGGTGTCCACGATAGCAACGGTGCACCCTTCAACTTCGATGTTGTGTCCTACCACCTTAAGACACATGAACATAACACCCACAGGAATCAAACTAGAAACCGATCTTTATACGCATCCGTACATCGACCAGCTATGCTATGCCCCTTAAGGATACATAAGGAATGAATTGAGATCATTCTTTATTGAACGACTTGGTAAAAGTGTGGATTAGAATATAAGGAATGAATTGAGATCATTCTTTATTGAACGACTTGGTAAAAGTGTGGATTAGAATAGTACTGAATAAGCATGAACGCAAGAAACATGCGTTTTTTTTTTCTTGCCAAAAACATTTGAGAAGATTCAAAGGTTTTTTTTTTCTTGCCAAAAACATTTGAGAAGATTCAAAGGTTTGTGATTACCGGAGATGTAAGGACATTGGTGAATTCATTGGCTTGCATTAACCCTTCAATGTGCATCACTGTCTAAGCATAAGGATGTACAGAACTGGTTTTCAATCTCTTCGGGCGTTCACTGCACTGGATATGATCTAGATGTGGTCTCTGATGTATTTTCAGATCTGCTCATTTATAAAGAAGGATGTCAATAACACCGATTCAGATTTTATATTTCATTGAACTACTTAAAAAAATCAAGTATGGAAAAAATTTCATATTTGATTGAACTACTTAAAAGAAATTGGACAAAAAATTTGATATCCGATTCAAAAATTAGATTAGATTCAGATTTAAGAAATGACATTTGAAGCTGTTTGGAACAGATTTGGAAGTAAGTAAATATTTGATTTGACTCAGATTCAGATTTGAATCGAGTATAGTTTTAAAAAATATCCTATAACTATTGTTTGCACAATTTTAAAGTACGTATTTGAACGATTTGAATTCGGATGCTAATCTGAAAATTGGATCTAACAGATTAGATCACAAGCATCGACACAGCCTTGAACTCAACCTTAAACTCAGAAGACATGAAGAAGAGAGGGCTACAAAGCGTGCTTGCAGCTGTGCAGGCTGGTTGGAGGATACTCAATGTCGCCGGTTTAACTTTAGTGATCCCTGTGCACCTCAGCTATGGGTCGGGTCAGGAAAGAAGTTTCAAAACGGCCTTCATAAAAGAAGAAAGCAACACTATATTTGCCCCTCAATCGTCGAGCTCTAATTCTGTACAAAATCTCCACCACTCCCGAAATACCCAAGTGTGTAGATTTACAACTCCAATCGAGAAAACAGGATTTTTGAAATAATAATCGTAATTTCTTCCATTTTTTTTTCTCATGAAACGAAAGAATTGGCTGGCCGGAGAAAAACAAAGACGGGCATCTCACGCCTGAAATTGCACCGATGTGGTGGCCGACCACGAGGACCGGCCGGCAGCGTCAGCCCTGGAACCTGTACGATCGAATGGCGGAAATGATGTCGGCTTCGACGTCGACGCCGCACCGCCTGCCACGGCCGCTTCTCGGTGAGAGCGGCTGGAGGACGATCTGTGGATGAACGGCGGGGTGATTGAGAAGGTCCACCTCTCCGGCAGTCTAAGGGCGAATCTCTCGTAAGATTCAGGCGGGTGGAAAGAGTGCCCGGTGGAATGCGACCGCAGGAACATCATCGACGGTTTCGCTCCGCTCTTCGTCGAAGCGTTCTCCGACAAGAACCGCAAGCTTTTCGCCGTTGGAAGGGTCACAGCGCTGGGCATCACATTGAAATTAGGTTCCACGTTCGACACCCCAGCAGCTACATGGTTAACCATTCCAGACTGGTTGGCGTCTTCTTGCCGATGGCTTCTCGGGTCATTGGCTTTGCCCAAAATGTCGACCAGCACGGCTCCCATGGCAACGGCGCTAGAATTTTCCTTGAGGTTGGTGCGGCAGACGGGGCAGGTGGCATGTGAAGAAAGCCATTCATCTATGCATTTCAGGTGGAAGGTGTGGCTGCATTGCGGCAAAAAGCGGAGCTTGTCATCGTCTTGAAACTCAGAGAGGCAGACCGCGCACTCCAGCCAGCCCATTCCAATCTTGAGGCCTTTGACGGCTGAGTAGGTGAAAATGGGAAACGATTCCATCAGGTTGGAGTCGAGGCCGCGGTGGACGATGAGGCGGGCGCGGGCGTGGAAGGGCAGGTCGCTCCGCGACTCGTTCTGCCATGGGTAGATGTAGATGATGATGAACCCGACGAAGAAGAACACGCATATCAGCAGCATAATGACCATGACCAGCGGCGGGTGAAACGAATGGGTTGAGTTCAAGGGGTCGTCGGGCGGAGGGGAAGAAAACCACCACACCATACTAGAATGTTGGCCGGAGACGACGCCCGGTAAAACAAAGAGCAGCAGCAATGGAACTGACACCGACACGTCTGTCATCTTTTCTCCCTTTAAAAGCTACAGTCCTTTTGGTGTACCGATCAAAAAGTCAGTATGATACATGTATAAGGAAAAGCTGTTTGGGTTTGTTTCAGCTTAATCGGATTCTATATAATCCAATTTGAATTCAAGCTCGAATTTAGAGCCTAGGTTTAAAAACCAAGTTGGATCTAACATACATAAGCTCTGAATTTTTTTTATATATATAGTGAGGTTCACTTTTTATGGGTACAACTTAGTTCTGAATTGTTTGTAACTTGAACTGGCAATTGGATGTATTTGATCCATTTAGGCCCTAACTCCGACCGAAAATGGAATTGTTTAAATTTAGAACAAAACTGAAAGGAACAAAGGGTAAAGTGCCATAGGTCAAAACTGCTAATATGAGCTGTCGCTCCAGCTTTGCTATGGCCCATTTAATAGCGAAAATGTCAGAGAAATCGAAGTCTCCAAAAGTTAATGTTGACTCTTATTCTTGGATTAAAGCAGAATTACAGCAACGAACAACGCGTTCCGTTGCCTTCGCGCTACTGAAAAGAAGAAACGGCCTTCAGGAACACGCGGAAACTGATGGTAAAATTGGGAAAAGGAACAGGTGGCCCGGCCCCTTGAGAAATCCAAATCTCTCATTTGGCTAACGTCTTGCCGGAGGCAATGCTTCCATGCCGTCACATGGAAGCTATGGTCTTTCCGGAAGTACTGTCTCGGAAAAGCTCCTTCCAGGCTTCAGTACTTGCCGGTAAGAAGAGAAATGAAAATGAGGGAATGGGTCCAGCTTGCATCATTCAGGGCAAAACCGCAAAATTAGTTGCAGGCAAAGTGAGGTGCCACGAGACAGCGGCAATGGCGGCTCACTCCCTCTTATTCATGATTAATGGCAGCCTCTTTCATTCATATCACACGGGAAGGGAGAGACGGTGATCACATGGACATGAGCTTGTATAGAGAAGCAAACTCTTCCTTGATTCGACCGAGGACGCTATCAGAAAGCAATGGCATGCTACTCGCAGCTCTTGTCAAGCACAATACTGGTGTCCGACCGTAAGGTCATCGAATCCGAATGGGGGTATAGAGCTCTGACATCTTTCCAATCTAAGTGCGTTCTTCCCTGTAGATAGCAGAGCCGAATGCGACTCATTCAGATGGCTTTAATGACCATTGAAAGAAGAAGGTTCCACACCTTTCACATCCATCCTATATTTGCGATAAAACAAATGCCATTTGCCATTTGCCAATCGCAGCTCTACAGTTGAAGAGAAGATGGTTAGAGGATTCCCCGTCAGACTTATAGAAGAAACAGTGGCTGGGTAAGGAGAAATTAACATAGTCGACAGAGTCTATAAGCTGTCAATAATCGCTCATGGCATGCTAAGAATGTGAACCACTGAGCACTAGGGGTGTTTCCAAATGAAAGAAGCCCACCTCTGGACACAGAGAGAGACAGAGAGACTGCTGTACGTCATGAGATACAGTTTTTGATGGCGTAAGTCCAGCAATCAAATGTTACTTGATTGACATGATGGTTTCATTACCTGTGCACATAATTAAAACTAAGAATGCTTCTCTGGAACCGACACCATCGTAAAACAGACGTTTCACAGAGGGCAGGGCAGCAGCAGAAAGTTTGTAAAGAGCAAATGGACTTCAGACCTTAACTATGTTCAAGCAAGCTTTTCCACGCAGTTGGTTGCTCTGTTGAACCTCAAAGTACTCTCTGTATGTCATCTTACCATACTGAAGGGGGTTGCCTCCTTGGTTCAGCAACTGCACGGCTGGGCAGACAACGGTGTCCAAACATGGCCCATGTGCTGCAGCAATGGACATTCTTTCTTTGTCACTGTTCACCATCGCCCTGTGCTCGATACTCTTGTACTTTCCATTCGTCAATATCTACCAAAAACGTAGCGGAACAGTTAAATTGTGATGCAGCCAATTGGTTCTAATTAGCTGCAGATTTCTTCTCAAGTAGAGTTAGGAACAATTAATTGCCTCAGCACCATTCTACTACTTGATTCATTAAATAAGAAAATACCTACTTACAGAAGCTACTTGTTTTTTGGCTTTTCACGTTTGAACTTTGAAGGTAATTGGTCAAAGATTTTCCTTTCGAAATTCTCACGACCATGAAGAGCTACCACTTGAACGAGACCAATCCAACTAACTGTGTTTGTAGTTTCATCCAATTTATTTCCTGATTGCAGGGCATGTTCGTTTGAAAAGTTACAGAAAGTGAGGGTCTACTGATTGATGTCATGCTCATGATTCAATCATTTTCATGAAAAGCGAGACGATAATTCATGTTCATGTATTTGCAACCATGAAGTTTTAATATTAGAGCCAAAAAGGGTTGGTGTAATGGGACGGTCCTCGTCTGTGATCATACATATGAAGGCTGCTCATAGGCCGGGTTGGGCCTGCTCTGGCCTGCCCGTTTGGAAGGAATCTTCAAGCCAATGATCAAAAATTTAGCCGAACCAATCTCATTAAAGAATATGTCAGTTACACGCACCAGCCCTGTTGATACTGACCATTCGTTAAGATAGTTACTAGTATCAGATTCTTTCAAATAAATTTAATAGGACTACTTTAATAAAGCTTACTCCAGAAAATGAGATTGAATTCAAAGAACGAAAATGACCTGTTAAACCTGATCTGGACATGAATCCTTTTTTCTGGTGCACATATTTTAGATATCAAACTCCGAATTGGGCCATAATGGTCGATCCGAATCCCAAACCTGTGCCTCAACCAAGTAATACACAGCCTAGTTGTCACAACACCGCCGTTCCCACACCGGGTTCGGGCTTCCCATATGGTGCATCTCAACCTTCCCCTAACAGCTTTAATTTGAGCTTCAAAAACGATAGGAACTATGACAACAATCGCTTAACAAATTCCCTAGTAAGACTCTCAAGATTTCTCACGATGTTAGATTTGCACACAAAAACTTTTCAAAGGGGTGTTACACTTGTCTTATGAGCAGCCAGGGTTTCATTTCCACAAACACCATTCCTTGACAACCTGGTCAGGGAAGACCAGTTGGGCTTTTTCACCATTACTACCAGGAGGGGTGTATGATTAGGTTTTCTTACGACATAAAATAAAAAGAATTGGAACTTTCAATAGGAACTGGAACATTGATTGAAGTAGGTTGCGAGGTTGGGTCAGAACTTTGCGGGATTTAATGCTTTGTGGTGTATGGACAGCCAAACAGAAATATATCTGTTGAAAGAGCAACTACTATGGCTTGGGGTCATCTGTAGGACAGAAAATTGATTAAGCTCATCAATATATAGCAGATAGCAGAAGTGATGATTGGAAAGTGGTCTAGAACCTCTCTCTTTCCCCATCTCTCAATAAGGTAATATTTAACTTAATTTGAAATATCAGTAACATTTTGGTGGTTCGGTTAGGAACATAGCTACACCATCACTTAAATTTATGTGGGCTGTTCGTCAAATGTGTTCTTTCTGATTCTCAAAGGGGATTTAGCTTCTGGTTAACCGGTTTCGCCGCCTACGTCGAAAAGCACCCCAAAAGTCTCCCTGCTTCTCAGGAGACCTTAGGATTTTCATGTCATTGTTGCAGTAGTGATTTCAAAATCTCCGAAGATTTGGGAAACCGAAACTGAGTAGAGAGAGATACACTAACTTGTGTTAGAAGTGAGTGATTTGCAGGATTATATTTAATGCCAATATATTTTCGCCAAAGCAAAGACACTCTGGAAGATGGTGAAAA
Organism: Nymphaea thermarum; assembly: GCA_011799765.1. Classification (NCBI taxonomy): domain Eukaryota; kingdom Viridiplantae; phylum Streptophyta; class Magnoliopsida; order Nymphaeales; family Nymphaeaceae; genus Nymphaea; species Nymphaea thermarum. The sequence goes on from JAANDH010000067.1 coordinate 54,433, forward strand.
ATGTAAGATGCCAAGAGAATTGTAGATCATATGGCTGCGAATATACTAGTAAACAGGTGCATGTGTGCTGACTTTGCTTGAAGCAGGTGAAGGGACAAAAGACTGTGGGGGGCGCCTACCTCGAGATGATCACCAACGTTAACGAGAAAGGAACCAGGAAGAGGAGTTACAGGGACCCAGTGCCCGTCATGCTTTACTTGAAGGCCGTCGACTCCACTCTGTGCCAAAATGGTGAGCAGACCATGATCAGAATGGGGAGGAATGCCGAGCGCTAGCTCTGGCTGTGGACAACGTGGGTAGAAGTTGATGACAACAGTTTGGAATCCCTTGTCCCACTGGACCTCTCTCTCTATATAAGGCCTCTCCAACCCTAAACTTTCTGATATTCCTCCCAACAATTCGCCGGCTATCTCTCTCAGAAGTCTTGAGTATTCTTCCATCACACTCCTGGCTCCAAGAGAAACAAAGAGCAAGCATATGAATATGATGTCATTACATTAGGCTATTGATCCCGAATTGACTTGGCATTATTCACCTCTTCAAGATCAGTCGGTAAGTTCGAGTATTCGGAAAAAGAATAGACATGGTTTCCCTCCGGAAATGAGAAAACTAAGGACCAGAGATGCTATTTGGACACAGAGACTGAAGAGAGGCTGATTGGTTGCGGTGAAAGCGGAGTCCGGAACAGAGGAACAAGGGATAAGACTACCTCCAACCCAATTTTTATGGCTAGATCATCCTATCAATTATTCTCTAGCAGCAAATCCAGTGTTTGATTTGTTTGCCACATACCTCAACTCCGGTGGGGACTCTGGAAAGTGGTGAACAGGGTGAGTAATCACTTTCAGGTAATCTCTCCAGCACAACACGTGATCAACCGACGCGTTAAAGCTCGTTCCATAACGTATCGGATCGAGCACATGTTTTCCGGCGTGCTTTAGTTTCTCCGGCGGTGGCAGTTCGAAAAATTGTCGCCCCGCAGCCATCATTCTTCGGGGAAGGCTTTCGGGCACACCGTGCTTTATAAGCTGCGAGAAGTGCCCATCGAATTAGCAGAGGTACAAAGTTAAGAAGAAACGGAACTGAACTCAACATTTTTACTTTATAAAAACACCCAAATATGTGGAAGGATTTGAGGATTCGCTTTTTCATAGTAGCGCAGCCCAATGAAAAGATCATGTCCAACGAATGAAGAGATGAACAAACAGTTCACATGGAAGAGATATAGAGGGGTGCGGCTAACTCACGTGGAAGAAGCCCCATTCTTCACAGGCACGTCCAAGGCTTCTGATAGCTTCAGACCTCTCCTCATCGCTGTGGGACTTGAGCAGCTGCAGGTCGATGGTTGGCACGGTCGCTTGGACGACGTTGCTGACGCCAGAATCCCTGAGCTCCGGCGGAAAGGAGTAACTCGCTGGGATCGGCTGCCCGTGGATGGACGCAGACAGCTCCTTGATGCCACCACAAAGGGCAACAGTCTCCATCTTCCGCGAAGGTGCGAGAGTGATCAGTGAGACGGGTAGACGATAAAGATAATCGACTGTGGAGTTTGGATGAACAGATCAGAAGGATCGAACCAAAATATTTTTAATAACTCTGCCCCACAAGGATAAAATGGCATCAGATTTTTTGTGGCACAGTCGCGTTCTTCCAATTTGCAAACGAATATGTGTACTATACAATTATATATTCCTAAAATTTGTATTCGAGTGTAGAATTTCTGATTGTGACTTGAAAATGATTTCGCCGTTTTAGAAACTCAAATTATCCTACATAAGGAATGAATCGAGATCTTTCTTCATTGAACGTCTCGGTAAAAGTGTGGATCAGAATAGTGCTGAATAAGCATGAACACAAGAAACGGGCGGTTTTTTTTTTTCTTTTTCTTGCCAAAAACATTTTAGAAGATCCAAAGGTTTGTGATTATAGGAGCTATAAGGACATTGGCGAATTTATTCAGAACTTTCTCGTTTGGCTTGCATTAACCCTTCAATGTGCGCCACTGTCTAGGCATAAGGATGTACAGAACTGGTTTTCAATCTCTTCCGGCGTTCACTGCACTTGATCTGATCTGATTTAGACGTGTTCTCTGATGTATTTTTACATCTGCTCTATTTTATAAATAAGGATGTCAACAAATCCAATTTAGATTTTACATTTGATTGAACTACTTATAAAAAAAAATCAAGTACGGAAAAAATTGATATTTGATTGAACTACTTAAAAAAGAAATTGGACAAAAAATTTGATATCCGATTTAAAAATTAGATTGGATTCAAATTTAAGAAATGACATTTGATCGGTGTTTGGAACAGATTTGGATTGAAGTAAATATTTGATTCGACTGAGTCAGATTCAGATTCGGATCGAGTTTGCAGCTGTGCGGCTGGTTGGGGGATGCCCCATGTCGCCGGCTTAACTTAGTGATCCCTATGCACCTCAGCCAAGGGTGGGGATTTCTCCGTCCTCCCACTCAACCCCATTAGTGGGATCCTCATGCGACACTGAACATACATTTGAATACCTGTACTGCTAATTAGGGACCCAATCTAAATCATCAAATGATCTTAAAAACTAATAACAAACGATTTTGGTACATAATTTATATAACATAAGTTTTAGGCAGATGTTAATTGGGTACCTGCCTTCGATATAATTTCAAATACGCAGTAAAAAAAGTGCCTAAATCATGTTGGAGCACGTCAAAGTTAACACAGCAATATCCAATCAATTCAAAGTGTTTTCCTCGCTGCTTTCTATTCAATGAAAAAAAAGGATGAAACCTTGTTGCCACTTTTGACAAAGAGTCGAAGCTTCCACTCAACCCTTGTTTCCATAAGATACATGACCTACTTTCAGTGTGTCGGGATGCTGCCATCACTAGCTTCCACCCCAAACTGCTCCACCAACCTCCCACACGGCCCTTTGCGCGCACAATTGACAATCGTTGTTTTGTTAATACAATATTATATTACATTACCAAAACAAATTAATGGGTTTATTTTAGTCGAACTTATGGGCGAAATTCAAGCCAAGTCCACATCAATTTGAATATTGGTACTCCGCACAACATCTCTTAATAAGTTCGGTTGCAGTTTGAAGGTTCTTCTCACCGCTACGCACCAACTCTACCATGTAGCCTAAGCAACGGCCACTTAATCTAAATTGACAGTTTAACAGAACCTTAAATTGTTCATCTGTCATTTTCCCCCTTTGTTCAATTGACAGTTTAACAGAAGTCTATATCTTCTCTCTTTCTTCACCCTCTCAACCACATACTTCATCCCAACAAGCATTTTTCCTATATTGTTCTTTTAAGATCAACCATTTGGTTAGATGCCAACGGAGAGGCATAGTGTCTTGAGTTGTTGAACTTTTTTTCTTGTCTCGAGTTGAAGATCTCAAATTCAACCACCATGGCAGGCGGACCGAGATGGCGTTGGTATGGGTCATTTTATGGCACGTAATAGAGAATGATATACATATGTATAATTTTCAGTCAAAAGTCTTTATCACCTAGAAACGAGGATAACTCTGCACCACCAAATCTCATAACACGACGAGTCATGTCTTCCTTTTTCATAGTGATGTTGGAAAATCAATCCACAAACTCAGGCCCACTCACCTGCTTGGATAATTAGAAGGAAAAGCATGGCCAACAAGAAGGCGGAGAAATGAATGGCCGTGCCTCGTCAGTCAACTTGAGTTTCAGTCCCCTGCTTCTTTATGCAACACGCATTCTCCGAAAACCCGTAGGCCTGGTCGGACTGGAGATTAGGCGGCCGGAAGTGATCGGATGACCGGACTAGCACTTCCGGCGGGTGCCGGCTTCTATTCATAAGAATAGGAGAGAAGGGGAAAGCCTCATAAGATATAGTAGTAAATTGTGGCGGCTGTTGGTGACGCTTCGCCATCTTTGTTTGAAGCAAAGGTTGGTAGGGATTCTCTAGAGAGGAAAGAAGTTCCAAAACGGCGTTCGGAGATGAACAAAGCAGACGCTATATTTGACCCTCAATCGTCGAGGCCTAATTCTGTACAGAATCTCCACCACTCCCCAAATACACAAGTGTGCAGATTTACAACTCCAATCGATAAAGCAGAATTTTTGAAAAATAATAATCGTAATATCTTCCTTTTTTTTTCCTGAAGAAACAAAAGAATTGGCCGGCCGGAGAAAAAAAAAAGACGGGCATCTCACGCTTGAAATTGCACCGATGTGGTGGCGGACCCCGAGGACCGGCCGGCAGCATCAGCCCTGGAACCTGTACGATCGAATGGCGGAAATGGTGTCGGCTTCGACGTCGATGAGGAGTCTGCAACGGCGGCTCCTCGATGAGAGCGGCTGGAGGACGATCTGTGGATGAATGGCGGGGTGATGGAGAAGGTCCACCTCTCTGACCTCGTCGACTCGTCCCATCCTCGGCGGATGCCCCGCCCACTCCGGCTGCTCGCGTCCCCTACCCGCCGCCCGCTGCGGCTTCTCCCTCCGAAGACCGTGCAGCTCGCCGCCCGGTTCAGCTGCCCGGAGATTATCTCCCTCCGAACGTTCTCCGGCAGTCTGAGGGTGAATCTCTCGTATGATTCAGGTGGGTGCAGAGAGTGCCCGGTGGAGTGCGACCGTGGGAACAGCATGGACGGTTTCGCTCCACTTTTCGTCAAAGGGCTCTCTGGTAGGAACCGTAAGCTTTTTGCCTTCGGAAGAACCACACCCGCCCTAGGCACCGCATTGGAATTGGGTTCCATGTCCGACGGCCCACCAGCTACGTGGTTAAGCATCCCAGACCGGCCAGCGTCTTCTTGCAGTTCGCTTCTGGGGTCATTGGCCTCAGCCGGAATGTCGACCAGCACGGCTTCTGCGACAGCCGCATCGGAATCTTCCCTGAGATTGGCGCGGCACACAGGGCAGGTGACGTGTGATGAAAGCCATTCGTCTATGCACTCCGGGTGAAACGCGTGGCTGCACTGTGGCAAAAAACGGAGCTTGTCGTCGTCTTGAAACTCAGAAAGGCAGACGGCACATTCCAGGGAGCCCTTTCCGATCTTGAGGCCCTTGACGGCTGAGTAGGTGAAAGTGGGGAACGATTCGATCACGTTGGAGTCTAGGCCCCGGTGGACGCTGCGGGAGAGCCTGAAGCGAGCGTGGAAGGGCAGCTCCCTCTGAGACTCGTTCTGGCATTGGCGGACGTAGATGACGATGAACCCCAGGAAGAAGAAGGCGCCTATCAGCACCATAATGACCACGAGCATCGACGGGTGAAACGACTGGGTTGAGCTCAAGGGGTCGTCGGAAGGAGGGGAAGAATACCACCACGGCGGATTAGAATTTTGGCCGGAGACGGCGCCCGGTAGAACAAAGAGCAACAGCAATGGAACTGACACGTCCGTCATGTTTTCTCCGTCTTCACAGAGAGAGAGAGAGCTACAGAGACAGAGACAGAGAGAGAACAAACGCGGAAAACGCACGGACTCGAAGCAACGCACTTGTGGTCTACATATAAGGCCGTCTACCGAATCGGCGTCCTAGCGGCAGAATTTTGACCTGTTTTGTTCAGTTTTCACTCTTTGAAAACTCCATCCTCTTCTGCCTCCAACTACAGAGAGCGAATCACAAGCTTCCATCGGGCCACTGAAGCTAGATATCTGATGTAGGTCATCGCGTCAGTCGCCGGCTCCTTTGATAATGTTTTAAGAACTTTCTTCTTAAGAGCCCCAGTCCTTTTCGTCTACCTATCAAAAAGTCGTGATGTATAATACATGTATAAGGAAAACCTGTTTGGTTTTGTTTCATCTTAATCGGATTCTATATAACCCAATTTGAATTCAAGCTCGAATTTAGAGCCTAGTTTTGAAAATGGTGGTAAAATTTGTGAATAAATAAATACATAAGAAAATGGCTATGGGGCAAGGTAAATAATCTGCACAGGTTAACCAAAACAATAAAAGATAAAGAAAATAATCAAAATAAGAGCAGAAGTTTGACCCTCTTCGTCTTCGTTCACTTCGCTTTCGTTTGATTTCTTAATTTCTGTTTTCTGCGAGCTGCCGAGAATTTATTAGGCGGCTAAAAATTTTGAGAAACGAAGTCGACCCCACCTTGCCTGATCTCTCCCTCGCGTGTCTGAATACCATGTCTGAACGGAATCCGAGGCCTCCAAATTGCAGTTTGGTGACTCCAACTTCCCAGTGGTAGCAGGTGGAAGGAGCTGTTATCGATCCATGACAAATTCGAAATCCGTCTTTAGCACTTCATCGTCAACTTTTACTTCTCGACGAAAAAAGATATATTATTGGTCTCCCAATACTTCAACTAAAGATAAACTTTCATGAAATGAAACTAAAGAAAGGTGGGGATCGGCCCTATTTTATTGAATCTCGGTTCTTCAATCCCAAACATGAATTTTGTAGCTCGAATACTTTTGCTGCAAATTCTGATGGATCAATCGGGTGGACCTCTTAAAAGTTCCAAACGTGAAAGGTGTTATTCCTCTTCAAAAGTTACAGAGTGTTCTCGTGATATTCGTTTTTCTGGTATATAGAAGAAGCAGCCTACTTTGACCAGGCATTACAGTACAGCTAAGATAAGGAGTCCACCCAAGTCGCCCGAGTCTTTGATTCTTTTCTCTTGGCAATCAAGGATGACTTGCGTTGTTCAAAACCTGACCTGCAACACGAGAGAACACTTCAAAATTAAATTTATAAGTTTTAGTTGCCAAATTAACTGAAAAGAATCAACAATTGCAGCTTAGGGATGCGACTGTATCTGATTCCATCAGGCTTTGTACGAGTGAGCAGAGATCGAATTGGTACTCGGTTCAACTAGTGTAACCTATCTCAGTTGCCATTAACATTGGCCAACTCGGCCGGTTTCTCGGCAACTAACCCTATTGCTCTCATTGCATGTTCAGCTGGATTGCAGGACCTGTTTTTTACTGTTCCATAAATTTGTCTTAAAAATTGATAAAATTGATGTTTGATGAATCTATTTCAATTATTTTTGACAAATTCATGCAATCAAATGGACTGTGAAAGTCCGTTTCTGGATTGCAGGAGCTGTTTTTACTGTTCCATAATTCTGTCTTAAAAGTTAATATTTGATGGATCTACCTCAATTCTTTTTGACAAATTCATGCAATCAAATTGACCGTGAAAGTCCGTTTCAAGCAGTTTAGTTTAATCAGGCGATCAGTGTCTCGATTAAGTTTACCTTCAAACCGATTGATCTAATTTATATTTCATGGACAACTTATGTGGAGACGACTGTGGCATCATTTTGAGGGGAAAAGGAAAACAATCATGTGTGGATAAATATGAAGAAAATCAAGAACTGTGTTGATCAGTGGTTGGAAGATGGAACACGTGTATCAGTTGGCTGCGACCTGTGGGATGAACGCCTTCAAGTTTGAGCTATGTTTTCTTTGCATCTAGAAGAAATTAAATCTCCGAATTAAGTTTACGCGTGCAGAGTCAATATCCCTTCGCTTTCACATTCGAAAGTATGTCTTCTAGAATCCAGTACGTAGCTAATTGATGGCTGAAGGTTCCTTTGGTCTTCATCGGGGGGCGTTAAAGTTTTAATTAAATTGTGAAACGCTCTGAGTTCATTGCTGTCCCTGAACAATAGTTTTGTGTATGCCAACAAACAAACTCCATTGTCCTCAAATTTTGATATATATTTTCATTTTATCGACTTTTCTGCAACAAAAAACTGAGTCAATGCACAGCTGTCAACCAAAAGCATATTGGTCTACCAATATTTCCACAGCATTTCTTGTGCTTATCAGAAGAGCAAAACTGGTGCAGTGTGTATCACCACGTCGTGTATCACCAGCCCTTGACCCATTTTCCTTTTCTCTTTTCTTTAACCTAAAATTAAGCTAATTAAAGGATATCTTGTTTTCAAGATGTGAGAAAATTTTGGTAGAAGCTTTCCCTTCTGGGTGACTTTTAAAAGTGTAGGATGTTTAAGGAAGGATGGCAATTGTTCATCGTTGAAAGTTTGAAACTTACTCCGTATAAACATTTCTTGGATGAATGTTTGTTCTGTTTGAACGCTAGAGTGCTTAAATATTTGACTCTACTGCCAACTGTCTCCCCATCTAGATTTGGATGATGAAACCTCTAAACCTTTCTTTTCCCAGCACACCGTCAGATGATGTGATTTGTGAATCTCCCCATCTTGATTTGGATGGTGAAACCTCTAACCTTTCCTTTCCTAGCACACCGTCTAATGATGTGATTTGTAGATCTCCCCATTTAGATTTGGATGGTGAAACCTCTAACATTTTCTTTCCTAACACACCGTCTGATGTAATATATATATATATATATATATATATATATATATATATATATATATATATATATATATATATAAAGAGAGAGAGAGAGAGATTGGTCCTTTTTATTTTTTTATTTTTCTCAACTATCTATCTTATAAAAATCAATAGTCAATATGGTTACTTCACTAAATTAAACAACAAAGTGGGGGAAATAATCTAACATGTTGGACAAGAAAGTTCATCTAAAGAAGCTTCAATTGTCTAGAGGTAACGAATATGGACTTGTTAGACAAGCTTTCCGCGGATTGAAATATATCATGTACTTCTGAAATATCTATATATTAAACTTATCTTGTGGTATAAGGTATTGAAAATTTGTTCTGAAATTTCATACGTCGGAAAAAAATTTAGAGAGTAGATTTTAGACAACATAAAATTGTGAAGGTTAGAACTTCCCCCCTTGAGTTGCATGAGGAAGGCTTGATTTCAAGAACAAATTCGGAGGTACCCTTTTCGTAATAGTTATCTAACTGTTTTTTTTTAGCTTTTCTAATGGCTTGACAGATGTGAATTGACACCGTAAAGACTCTTCATCGAAGAAGATCACAGGTTTCAAACCATTAGCAGCAACTCAACCCTCACTCTCTCTCTCGTGCTCTCCAGATATTCTTGACAGAGCTATTGAAGAGAAAAATATGTTAAAGAGTGGCTGGGGATCGTCGACATTAGTGTGAGAAGCTCTAACTTTCATCTCTATGTCTTTAGAAACCAGATTCTTATTTACGTGATTAATCATATCTTATTAATGTACTATCAAGCTGTCGTATTCACTTTGATTGCATTGAGATTATCAAGCGGCAGTAAAACAAATGGAAATCTGAGAGGGCTTGGTGCGCCTTTTATCTTTTCAATTGAAATGAATGGTCTTGTCATGGCAAAAGAAGTGCTCTAATAAATTTTACGTTAAAGATTATTTTACGCATACAAGTGGGTGTGTGCAAAGAATCACATTCTGTGGGTTAGTTGGAGGAATATTTAATCTTACTTTCACCCAATCCATCATCCCTTAAGATACAATGGCTGTGATCCAATGTCTGAACCAAGCAATTGAATATTTCTATAAGTTTTGTATAATTATATTTCACAAATTTTAATCGATATGGATTTTCCCAAATTTTATTTATGAAAAACCTGGAAGTGCATTTTTTAACAATAATCTAATGATTTGGAATGTACTGACATAAAAAGGTCTTAAACATAAAGAGTTTTTGAGTGTTGATCAGTCATGGGCATGCGTCAAAGTCGTGCCAAACTATGAACAAAAACAGAAGAGCTAACATCTTAATTTTTGAATGTAAAACTGCGTTTCTCACTTCTTGAATTTCGCCGCATAGTACACTTACTCAAATTGACAAGAAGCTAGTACATGGTACACCTAGTAACTCAATTTAGATCCGTTTAGTTGGATCCATGAAAAATAAGATCCAGAAGGGTATTAACCAATTTTGGACAGTGATTTGCAATGTTCTGACAGAACCCAAGTCAAAGATCTTACGATCTGGCATATATGACACACTTTCATTTCAAGTAAGTGCCGGATGGATCTTCAGCCTCTCACATCCAGATTTGGTCTTTAAAATTTGAGATCCAAGCAGAAAAGTTTGAGCCTGGATTTACTGGTTAAAGGAGATCTGGGTAGGTCTATACGGCAAGTCCAGATTCGAGTCTCCCTTGAATCAACTCACAGTAAGAAAACTGTACATGAAAAATCGAGATAAAGAGATACAGACGAAGAACAAGATATGCAGTAAAAACTTTGAGAAAAGAGGAGGAGGAGCAATCAAACAAGATCTAAAGTTGGAGGGCGAGAGGAGGAGAGGAGGAAGGAGGGCCCAAATGGTTCTCGGCCCACCCGTGGCGATAGCTGTTAGTACAACCAAACGTGAGCTGACACCGGAAAAGGTGGACCAGGTGAGGGAAGGTTCATGGCGGTGGGGGTCAAGCCTGTGCCTTTGGTCCCAAAAAAGCCAGAAGGGGACAGCTTTCGTTCGAAGGGTCGCGTCGTGCCGGGGGCAGAGGGCGAGGAGCGGTCGTCGTCTGCAGGGCTCGGCCGCGCTTTTGGGGCATCGGAAGTGACTTGACCTTGACGGCATCATGTGCGCTAACTTTGTTTCGAGCGATGGCGGACGGCCCGGCGGGAGGTGGGTGGCTGCCCAATATTCCACTTCTTATCTGCTGGTTTTGGCCGCATTGGCATGTGATCACACACAGCCATGTAAATTAATCTGATATGTTCAATCACCGGCCGTTTGAATGGATTTGATTTTCGGTTTGGATTTTACTCAGATCATCTGTCAAAGAAAGCTGGATTTGATTATTAGTTTTGTTCGGATATGGCGTGCAGTTAATTCTGTAACCTATAGTGGTATCTGAATCGGATTTGGTAAAGATATGACTCGATTGCCTACAAATCTTGGCCTGTTCGCTCTCTATGCTTGTGCTGCTGTAATTTGCAAGAATTTGATCAAATTTCTTTCTTAATTGATGGTTTTTCTCTTCATCAAATCTTGTCATCAGCCATTTTTCAAGTTTATGTTTTATTCTCTGAATCTGAAGTTTGTCAAATTAATAATCCCCTAGGTTTCATTAAAATGGGAAATGTTTGCCGGTTGGTAAACTATGAAATTGGTTGACATAATAAATTTGTAACCTGTGACCAAGATGATAAAAATTTGCCCTTAATTTAAGAAATAGCATAGATCTGATTAATTATGGAAGCTAAAGGGCAAAATAAATCTGTACATGCTTTCCACACAACTAATTGGGGTTCGTGTTGGAGAACTTGCAATCTCACTTATATCCTTAATGTGTAGAAAATCTGTTATGAAGATTTGAGAATTAATAATCCAAACTGTTATACTTTCATGTATAAATGAGAATTTATGGGGTCCTAAAATTCTCGACTCCAGAACTTTTTAATTTGGCATATTAACTTCGAGTCGTATGTCTAAAATGTTTATCCTTACAAGAATTTTTAGTTAAGTTTTTGCCAAAAGATTGCAACCATGCTGACAGTCTTATTAACAAATAAATTTGTAGATAAGACTGTCTCTTCTCCTTTGATACAACACACCGTGACGCCTTTTCACTACATTTTTGTTATAAATTTCCATTTTGTCGGCTCTATCTCTCTTTGTATATGATTGTCACGGCCGGATCTTTATTTTGAGGAGTTTTACAGAAGTAATAGTTGGGAATTCGGAAAAAAATCCATGCCCATTTAAACCTACTACTCTTTCGGATAGTTTTAGACCAATTTATAAGCCAAAAGCATTTCGTTTGTTCATTTTAAAGATTTCATAGAATCTCATCTAAACATCCACCTAAGAAGCATAATTGCCACATCAATCACCAATTCATTTTCTTTTGTAGAAGCTGCTACCGAAGCCATATCTTTAGATTACCCAAACAAGCGAGTTTATCCTCCACACATTGAATGCTGAATAACAAGCAGTTGGTGAAGAAAAGAGAAAAACAGACAACCAGTTGCCCAGAGTAATTAGATTAGATCTAGACTACTAGAATCTTGACAATTTGTGAGACGATGGAATTTGAGGAGGAAACTTAAAGATGTTAGAAGTAGTTATGTTACTTAGCATTTTTTGAATTAAAAAACTTCATGGTCACCTATATTTTATCGATCGCCATCTCTTTAGGCCATGTTTCTAGCAGAAGCTTTTCTTAGTTCTTGGTGCTAAACTTGCTCTTTATACATGATTTGCAGAAAAGAGGGGAAAGCTCAAAATTATTTTTTAATCAAGATAAGAATATCTACACAGGATTTAACGCATATAAAGAAGAAAAAAAGGATCGGGAGGGCCAGTATTTCCATCAGGTCAATGGTTAAACTACAAGAAAAAAGTTCATGAGGGCTGGTCATGCTTTCGTCTTCCTCGATCGCCTGAAGAAGATGCTGAGCTCCTGACCGACATTCCCATCAGGGTTGATCAGATGGAACGACTCAGAATCGCCCGAACCCGACACCCTCTTGAAATTGGCTCGGAAGTACATGAGCTCGTCCGGGCAGCCCTCCTCAAGGCCGTTTTCCGGCGCCGTCTTCCTACCAACAATTCCGGCGCCGACAAACACCGAACGCATGACCTTGAGGAAGCCGAGATCGGCTTTGGTGGGGTTCCTCCTGATGGCCAACCCCACCTTCTTCCCGTTGAAATACATTGTCCAGACCGGCACGGAGAACAGCGACCCGCTCTTCTGCGCGTCGACGTTACACTCGAGGGAGATACGGAGCAGACCGGTCATCATCTCCCTCGCCAGCACTCGAGTCGGCACGGCCAGGTCCAGCAGAAGCGCGGGAGTGGTGGCCTTGGAGTTGTGCTGTATGCAGAAGCTCACCCGCCCCTTTCTGCGGCCGAATATGGTGCCGGTGATTGTGGCTTCGGTCCTGCCGGAGGCGCCGACGCTCGGCTGCCGGACGTAGATGTCTTCCGCTTCCTCGTGCTCGACGTAGCTGCAGCCGCAACAGGGAATGAGGAGCTCCAGCAGTGATCTGAACAGCCTCCAGCATTTCATCTGCTTCTGGCAGTCGACGGCGGCTGCGTCGCTCATAAACTGGACGGCGCCGCGGCCGCCGCCAACTTCATGGTGAATAATTGGCATGTCTGTAATGGTGGGATGCACCGCAGGATCAAGCGGATGATGGAGTTTAAGGTGGTGGGGAAGTGGTGTTGAGGGATGATACTCAGGAAGGGAAGGAGGGGTTGGGCGCAGTTAAATAAGGAGGGGACTCTGAGGGATTGGGTCGATTGAGCTTGAGAAGCGATAAAAGAGCTTTGAGAGGCTGCCGGCCACAAGGGGTTCACTGGTTCAGAGAGAAGGAAAGGGAGTGATGTTAAAAGGACTGCAGCAATAAAGAAGACTGTGGACAAAAGCAGGAAAATGGAATGATAACGATTGGCAGCTGGAATGTCTGGTCTCGTTGTTGTTCACCTTTTCCTCTCTCTCTGTCTCTGCAAGGCGCTTTCCTTTTGTTTTGCTTGCTTCCTGATATTTCTTTTCTCCTTTTTCTTTCCTGTTCCACTTCCCTGTTCCTCCTTAACCATGAAATTCCAGACAATTGACTCTGCCGAGAAATGGAAAACATGGTTATTTTTTAGTTACGTGCTAAACTGAGCTACCTGAATTATGGAAGACAAAAGTTGCTGAAAATTTTGGAGGCCACCTGCAAGTGGGTGTTTCATGTCTTTCTTCTTTTCTGAAAAAAAAAAAAAGAAATCTTCAAATGAAACAATAAGTAAAAAAGGTTTGAGGATATGTATAAGATAGAACAGAAAATTGATCTGTGGGATCTGCAATGGAGGAAAGCGTTGCTACAGTTGAAAAAAGAAAGAAGAGGCCGGAAAGTCTTCCTATGAAAGTGAAGATTCGAAGAGGATCACGTGCTTGAACAAAGCACCTGAAAGATTACTAACCTCATCATGATTAATTTATGCACAATTATTTTGCAGTACGAGAAAGGGATTGAAGTGTGGATCTGCCAAGTTCATTTAACACCGCCATATTCTTTGATACTAAAGCCTCTGTGGGGCATCAAAGGGAGAGTGGCATGTCTCTGAATGATTTCTTCTTTCTCTTTGGCAATATATGAAAACAAAGGGGCTTGGCCTACCCACCACGTTCATGAACTCTAATGTTCACCGGATCGACCTAAAACTTAAAGCTATCAATTCAGATGTTCTTGAATAATATTACATTTCGCTGCAAAGACAAGCTGACAGTACAACTTACATATGCTTGTGAAGGAAATATATATACCGCGGCTCCCTTGTTCTGGTAAACTTTTCCACTTCAATTATTTTGAGAAAAAGACACGGGAGTTAGAACCAGAGAGGTTGCACGAACGTTCACCAATTTCTACGGGGCCCAATATCCAATTCACAGTGCTTTTATGAGGAGGAAAAGTACTTCAAGTACTGGGTTAGAGTACTGGATCCGGTCCCCGTTAAAAGTGGATCCACATTCTAGAGAGTGGGAGTTCTAAAGCCTAAAGGGGTGTTTCGTGAAAATATTGTGTTCTTGGAATCCGTATTCTTTCAACATGTTTCAAGAATATCACCTTTTACTACAAGAAATATCATTTGGTTATAAATGTTGTTTGTGGATTTAACTGTCATTGACATTAGTCGCAATCACACGATGTTTCCTGAAATATATATGAAAAAATGTCCCAAGATCAACGGAATGTACTCTTTATCTAGCTTAAGGAGGCCAGAAACCCAATTATGGGGTACTACTACTGCTTTATCGATTCTTTGTCTTAAAAATATTATGAAGTTCTGATTTTCAGTTGCATTCAAATTTCAGTAAAGACCAATGTAGAGAAAAGAGGAAATGGCCTGTTGGCAGTTAAATTTCTGACTCCAATACTTCCACTAGTAGTAAAAACCCATGAACTTGTGTGCTCGCGCCCTTTAAATGATCAAACAGTTAATCATTTCAAGTATTGCTTGTCCTCATCAAATCGGATCAGAAGCTCAGAGACGCGCGTCTGAAGATGATGAAGATGCTTCGAGTGTGTGTATATAATTCTTCTTCTTCTGTCACACAATCATGCCCACGTCAAGAAAAGCTGATGCATGCATGGCATGGCGGCAGATGGCGATTCATCAGCTACAAATACGGCAGACATTATCAGCAGCGCACAGCCATGTGGCTCGAAGTTTTCATGCATGAAATAATGCAGAGCTCTTGAAAGCTATAGAGAAGGGCTTCTTTCATGCACGTGCACCCATGAGGCTCGAATGTGATCGAGCCCACTTTTGCATGGCCGCTCACGCCCGCAGCCTTTGCCCAGTCCCGTTTCTGCCGACAACAGTCCGTGAGAGCAGCAAATTCAATGTTCATTACCCATGATATCCATTTCCGGCGGATGAAAATTTTGTTCGTCTGAAAAAATTATGTCGTTACTTTCATTTTTCGGGAGTGAGTTGCATGGGCCGTTGAAAGAAAATACTTATATATGCCTTAAGAGTAGATGAGACAAAAAATACTTGTATGAACAAAAAAATTTCTTGAACTCAACAGTATGGCACATATAACCAGGTTTATCATTTTTTTAGTTCCATCGCCGTTATCTCAAGACAGTAAATCAATTTGTGACGCTTTCATGGCGATAGTCATTCCATTTATTTTCTGTCATGCTTCTTTAGCTGCTTAGCGTTCTAACTTGTTAATGTAAAACATAGTCACCTAAATGACCAAAGTGCATTTCCAAGGGAAAGATTGCTGGGTGATGGATTACCAGCTCTTTATTGCCAACTAAAGTGTATTTGATTCCTTATGTACCAATAGTAAGCATACTTACATATCGCTTCAAGAAAATTACACTTAGGAGCGAAAACATTTTTTGTTTCAATTGCATTGACCCATCAAGGTTAGTACTTCTACATTAAGGGTGGGGTTTTTGCTCTTTTGTTAAGCGGTAAGATGAAATATTCTTTCTACTCACTGATAATAACCACAAGAATTGTCCCAACAACTAATCCTTTGAATAGTTTCTTTTACTTTCAGTACTAAAGCCAGCTGACTTTTTAATTATCAAAACTTTCACAATAAGCATATGGTGTACGAGATCGAACAACTTTATTATGCTCTTACCAAATGCGATTCAGTAAACCAGTAGGGCTAGGATCTCTTGCTTAATATTTTTTCTTATTTTAGTTGAGTAGAAATTAAATCCTAACTCGGCACTACCCTTTCATGATTTCATCCTCAATTGTTTACTTGATTATCATAACTTGATGATGTAGAACACACTGGTACTATGTGAAACACTCGCGAAACATTCTTAGGCACAAAATAAGAGCGAAAAGAGAAAAAGGGTTCAATGAAATCTTAAAAACTTTGAAAAGCATTGTTGAGGATCCACACATGCCAACAAACAACAGACCACGCGCAGCATTTGGACGACATAAGGTCCAACCAACGAAGGGAAGCTGGCAAAAACGACTTCTAAGTTGACTTCCTTAGCGCAGCCAAAAGTGTCCACGTTTAAATTTTTGTTCCATGTGCTAATATATATATATATGAGAGTGAGAGAGAGATGAGCTTTATATGATGAAAATTATATATATCTTTGATTTTAAGGAGATTGGATGGTAAAATTAAGTTGAAAGAAATGAAAGCCAAACTGCAGCTCCAAATGACATAAATACCATTAAAAAGAAGGCAGGAAATCTCAATTGTGGAAACTTATACATAATTGAGGGGTATTTAGGTCTCTTCCATATTTTTTCAACTTATACATCCAATCTCCTTAAAACCGACGACCTAGAGGATTCTCATCCAATCTGGCATATAAGATCTTATATATATATATATATATATATATATATATATATATATATATATATATATATATATATATATATATATATATATATATATATATTGATTGAGATTATTGAATTCCTTCGACTATATGTCCATCCAGATGTCCCCCACCTAGCCCATCCAACAATATCTGACAGCCGGTTCATATGTATATACATTGTATAGTATATTATACACACACAAATCTGGCTATCATGCGAGCTGTAGACATCCATTGTTGAAATATTAAAACTCCAAAAGTGAAAAGTAAGCACATAAGGACCACCCTGCAAGCTTTGTTGGCGTCAGCTTGTATAAGAAAATCATGCTCTCAAAAGTTGGACATGCGACCTACTCCCTCGGATTCTTACCCACTTTCCTAGACCACTAAAATCTTAAATGATAAATGGAGAACATTTGATTTGGTGATGAAAAGCAAAGTGAATAAAAAATTAGCCGGCGATAGACAGACGCCTGAGAGCTAAAGTCACAACCCAACCGAACCGGCCGGCCGGCCGGCCGGCCCACGTTCCTTTTCCTGATCTTCTTAATGATTTTGAATCCCTTTCTCGCCCTCCCATAAAAGCAAAAAAGTTGCACTCGCAGGGCCGAACACGCGCGCATTCATCACAAAACCAATGGGCAATGATGGCATGTCGCCGTGGTCCAAACCCAGTGCTGCCTTCCCTCCGACGGCCATCTTCCTCTCGCCGCCGAGCTGGATTAAATTTTTTGCAAGACTTCAACGCGACCGGACGTCCGACCGGATAAGCCGGACGAATGACGTCCGGACCATCCTTGTGTTCTACCATAGGCGAAGAGAAGGTACCATCAGTTTGGGCAGAGAAGGAGATTCATGAGTGATCAAATCGCTGTCGAATCTTTTAACAGAGGGGAAAAAGAGAAAAGAGGTCAGAGTTGCCGCAAACAAGGCCATGTGATGCACGGGAGAACATGTCTTCCGACGGTCGGACGACTTCCGTTTATGACAAAACTAGTCGGAAAGGAAGATTCTGAAATATCGGCCTCTCTCGTCCCTTTCAACTACACACACATATGCACATAGAGCGGACGAGAATGAGAATGGAAGGTAGAATGGAAGGGACTCACTGTTAGACTCCATGATCTTCAGGTCGGTAACCTGTACTCCTGAATGCAGCCAATTACTGCGTGCTCTTTAGTCCTTATGAATAGGATACGGGTCCCTCTTACAGTCACAGTTAAGTGGTGTCATCTCCACCTGCATAATTGAATCATGATAGTACTAAATGATAACAATAACAATCCAACTTCAAAAAAGAATGGCAACATTCTGCCCTGATTTATCATTTCTAATACTCTTTAATAATGTCACTTCTAAGTAATAGTGTCGTCGTGTCGATAATAATGCTGAAGCGTCATAGACTGCTTTGGCCCTTTACAAGGAACATATTGATGATCAGCGAGCAGCCCTTTTTGCTTTATGCGTAACCTATATGGAAGAGGAAGCTCATTTCTCCAGTATTTTTTTGGGCTTATCACAAAGAGGAGAAAGATATGGGAAAACCCTTCTCCGTTTCCCGTAGTGAGGTTCTAGAATGAGAGATTAACATCTTATTAAATTCATTTCGTTTTCTTAATTTATTCTTCCCTTATATTCACTGTCTGCATTTTATGTTTCTTGTGTGTTAACATCTTTCGGTCTGCAAACTATGACAAGGGAAACACTTGAACATAGGTCCACTGAAGCCCCGAAGCAAGTTAGAACCTTGGAAGTATAACAATATGAACATAAAAGTTTTATGCCAAAAATAGTTTCCCCTTAAATAAAGGGTAAAATTACATAGATGTTGTTTTCATTGTGTCGTTTCAATATTCATATCAATTAAGTTAAACAACGGAAAACCCAAATGTTGCCTATAGATGAAGATTCAATCCGATGGTCCGTCCAACTGAAGTTTATCAGCTGGCCAAAAAAGGCCCCACTATAAGGTGGACAAGTTTATCATCAAAGTAGATGGCAAAGACTGCAGATATTTCCCAAGAATGTATTGAAGTACGTAGTTCTTTCGTGAAACTAATTACTGCACAAACTCAGTAGCTGGTAGACAGCCAGTCATTGATTTGAATTCCTTTGTGCTAATGTGGTGGAACCAGTGTACCAGTTGGCATACACTAAGCGCTCTTCCTGAGACACACAGCAAGAAGAAAGTTTTGTAAAGCCGGGAGAAGGGGGCTTTGTCTCTCATTCAGAATATCAATTTTCAATAAAAACAACTTACTAAGACCGAAACCAGAAATGGCAACGATGAATAGACCGAATGACAGGAAGTGGGGCTCTAGATATGCGCTAAGATCACAAGGAAAATGCCACCACATTTACACACATATATGCATATTTTATCCACATGTATGTCACAGATTCACATCGCCATGAACTGCAACTTGACTGGGGATGTCTCCTCAACTTGGCGGCGCCATGGACCACACTGTGGTCACCAGAGGACTCAACACTTTGCAGTATCGTTCACTGCATCCATTGCAAGACTAAACATAATAGTTTCATGGATTTAATCCGAGATTACTCCTTACAATTAACCTACTAAGCAGACTCACATGACCATTTCTTGCATCAGAAACCTGCACATTTCAAGGGGATCAGTGATAAAAACAGAGTATTTGTGAAGGAAACAAAGACAAATTTAACGTGGTTCGGTCTTGAATGACTTATGTCCATGAGAACTCTCTCACTCTCTAACTTTCTTCAATAGCATCGTTAGAGAGTAGTTCCATTAAATAACTTGTCAATGAGAGTTACATTTAGGATTCACATTTGGTGGATCTGTTGATCTTGTTCTTTACTTTTGTTCTTATCCCTTTATTTTCTTAACTGATTATGTGTATCAGCAAGTTTATGGGACAATCTTCCTTTCATGATTTCCAATTCTTCTTGCCTTTTATATTTATCAATATGAAAAATATGATTATGATCCGTCTTTCTCTGCCTCTGTTTTCTCTTGGGTGGGTGGGGGTGGACAAGCCAAAGCTGTGGACAGTGGAGAAGGACAGAAGAGGTCGGCCATTAGCGAGAGAAATCAGGGGGCAACCTATTGTACGAAGGACCGCACGCATCGGCATAGGTGAGATGCATCGACTGGTCAATTTTGATGGTGGCCTTTTTCAGCACCCTGTACCACCACTGCACCCTCCAACCGGGGGCAACAACAATCAACTTGACACCTCTCTCTCTCTCTCTCTCTCTCTCTCTCTCTCTCTCTCTCTCTCCCTCCTGTTCCCTCTTCTTCTTTTTCAGCCTTGCTTCCATATGGACAGTGGACTCAAGCTGTTCCTGCTCACATCAAAGTCTGCATCTTCTCAAAACCATTGGTGATCGGATTCTGTCCGCAGAACAGAACACCTCTGTGTGAAGTAGACCCGAAAAGAGTTGAATGGTGTGGAATTGGTACTTACGTTAGCGATCTACATCGACCAAGGGGCTGCCTTGACAAACCTAAGCAGAAAGCGAAAGCGCATTCACAGCATGTCTCGTTTGATTTTGATTTTCTGTCTGTGACCTTTTTGTGGAGCATACTTCTGTTCGCAGATTTTCATAAGAGCACGTTAAGATATCAAAGGTTCAGCGACAACGGAGTGCATATTTGGCCATTCCCCAGCACGATTCGTTTCAAATATACTTAGTTTGGATGTATATTCATATCACACAAGGGCTTTAGAATGAACGACCAGCTCGTGGCATGTAGAATATTATATAGAAGCTGAAGGGCATGATTATGTGTTGAATTTGTTTATAAATATACATCTGTATGGTTTACTTTGGTAAAAAAGGCTTGAGCTTATGATTTTCGACTATAAGTTTTCAAAGTAAATTCAATTCTAGCAAACAATTTTTCTTGATCTCGGTTTCTTGTAAAGGATTTTGTCAAGGTAGTCACAGACTATCTTAGAGTTGTACATGCGAGAAAGGTCTGGACTTATACAAGAGGTTAAAAGAAAGGGATGATTTTGCCATATGATTGCACAACTTAGGGAGCATTTTGCAAAAAATATTTATAATTATTTGTTTATTGTACCTTTGAAGATAAAGTGTTTAATGTCTACTTTTTCGAGCTACCCCTCACGGGCCGAAAGTTTTCAGAGAAACCGTGGACTAATAGATTCCATTCCACTCGCAACTTTTCACGCAGCTTTTGGAAAAGTAAAATTTCTCAAAAATGTCTTCCAAAACGACCTCACAAACATGTACAGTATTTACACTGATTCTCCTTTTTGTATAATATATGTTTTATAGCTAACATTATGAAAAATTACTGTTAATATGACAACAAAAGCTATGTGAACTTCACTAGAATTGACATGAACAGGTGGGCAATCATCCTAACTCTATTAAAGCATCGTTATTTACGGCTTTTTTCATTCTTTGCTTATACCCAACATTAGAAAACCAGTGTTTGGCATTAGCTAAACAACTAGCATTTAAAAATTACAGTAAGCAGCTCAAGAAACGTACTGTAGTTGGACGTGAGTGGTTAAATGAAAAATTTTGATGAAAAGACCATACGGATTTACTTTCTTGAAGATCTGAGTTACAGAAGAAAAGCAGACAACAGGGTTGATGTATTTGGTTTGACCATGACTGTTAGCTAGCCAATCCATCATTCATCGCACAATCCAAAAGTAGGCGCAAACCGATAGTTCAGAAAACAAGATGAAATATATAATGGTTATTTGGGCCATGTGAAACTGGTTGCTAGTGTTCTTAGGTCTGCGAACGTGTGAAATCCAGTGTGACCATTGTGTCATTCCATGGTGGCTGTACTGGATCTGATTGCGGACACCCCAAATTATTTAAATGGCTGCATCTGAACCCTCGGAAAAAATATGATCAGCGGATTCGCACTATGTAACTGTGTAATTATTGTGAGGAATGGCTTAATATTCTCACCCGCTCTTCTTTGTCTTTCCTCCCATCCTTCTCCGAGAAACTAATCCGCCATTTGTGATGCTTGCCGACATGAGACACTGGCAAGTTGGTACACCTTAATTCAGATGCAAAAGCTTTAAAAATCACCTTACTTTCATATCATGTCTGCATCTAACGAGGTCAGTCGTTCCATGGTTCCTGTCCTTTCTACAATGCACACGCGAACAAAGTTTGTTGTTCTACGTGAGTCGAGGCGCCTTTCAGAAAGGCTACCATCGGGAGATTAGCGACCAACCTTCCTCCTATTCTCACCTTCTGATTCCTGATACGCACACATGCTCTTACGATCTTAGTTCAATGATAAATTATCAAAGTACAGTATATTTGGGTTTGTCTGTTGTTCCTCAATAGTTTATCCCAAAAGATGTGCGAGATTTGAAGTACTTGAACTCAATGAATCGAAGACCTCAAGTCCGATCTCCAAAGTGGACAGAGCTCACGTTGACTTAATCCTACGTGTTAGTTGGTGATTTACTGTGGCATCTCCTAAATTTCTATGCAAAGAATTCACTAAATGATGTCTGAAAGTTCAAAGGTTTGTTATTATTCCCTTCACATGTGTCCTTGACTAGTCTGTAGAGACAGTTTAGTTTACATATGTGGAGGTTCTTGTGATCAGAAACTGTTGGGTGGTAATTAAGGGGAACCCAAGAAGGAATTTGAACCTAAATAGGTGATTGTCAGGGATGAAGACTGACCATCAATTGAACTAGACTAATGACAGGAACATGTGCAGTTATAATTGAAGTTACCAGACAGTCTCTTTACACTCACTGTGGCTTCCTTTATTTGAGCACAGATAGGCTATAGAGCGACCAATCCATTGATAACTCTTAGCCACACAGGCCATCTTAACAAGAGCGAAAAATATTCGAACTTCTCTGACACCACTTTGTGTGGATAATCAGATCGATTTAAAGAAAAGGACGCAACTGTTCATTATTCACATTAGTTATCTTCAATTCAATTTCATCGAACTAATTGAAACTTAAGATCGCATCTCGATAATCAAGGAGGCAAACATCACGGCTGCAGGTGGCCTTTCGGTCCAGCCACCACTCGGGGCATTGCTACAGTCTACAGAGGAAACAAGTTGTACAAAATGCTTCGGATTTTGATATGGTCTTTTATCAACTGAAGAAGAAAAGGAAAAGACATGGCATTTACAAGAAAAATCCGCTGACACTGTTTATTATTTGTGTTGGAGTAGATTTAGCCTCAAAGCTACAGAAACACGCTGAATCCTGACCGATAAAGTTACTGAAGAATGAAAAACCCATTACCAAGTCTCGTTTGATCAATTTAAGCCTAGACCATCTTCCGCATGAATCCTCCCCATGATCTGGTGCACTGCCGTGGCTATTTTACCTACTGACGTTAACTGGCAATCCTCTTCGACCTGCAAATCATCACAGAAAATAAATCAAGGAAGACACATGTATAACTTGTAAGTGCATGCGCACACGCGCGCACACACGCGGATGCATACAAACAAAGCAGATGAAGTTTTCTGCAGTTGAAAGCCGTTGGAATGTCAATATTGTATTAATGGCAGGCCACAGATGGGTTAGTGCAGGCTTGCATACAATATGAGACAAAAAAGCTTTCAGAGTGGATTGACACCAAGGGTGAGGAAGGATAACTCTGAACCTAAACTTGAGCTTATTTCTGCTCCGGGCTGGGTGCTGGCAGCCAGTATGACCTACTAGTTGACTTATCTTGCACACGCTTCCACACAAAACAGATGGTGAAATTACAGGGGATATGATGCCCTTTTGGTATGTTCGAACCATATGAACCCACTCAATCAAACTGTTTGATACGACAATATTCCTAACTTAGTTTATTGTTTATCAGTAAAGCAAAGTGGGGCGAATGACCCAGATCTGGAGAGGGGGTTTAACATTTTCTGTGAAACATGTACATGTGCTTCAGAAACATGCGTTTCCAAAAAACAGAATGTTCTTACCAAACGCCCTCTTTTATCTGGCTCTACATTGTAAATCCATAAATAACTTGTCTTTGATGGCACAGCAGCCAAACTACAACGAGCTTAGGTGACAGCCTTGCCTAAATCACAATGCCAATCTTTTTCTGTCTAGAACCATATAAACCTTCATGTAAGATTCCCGTTAGAGGAAAATGAAACTCCCTATAGCGAACATACCAAACTCTGCAGCTCAAAATTACTATTCTGGTTCATGCATAGATTCAATCAGGATAGTTCATCAAAGAGAAATATACACAGACGGATGGTAGATGAACAGCGAAAGCTCAATTCAGAACAAGTTATTCTACAACTCGGAGAATACATCCAAGGGGTCCAGGGCTGCCTCTCCTTATAATGTCTTCGGACTCATTCAAATTATACGTTTATTTTTTAGCACTTGTTAACTTTTCATATCTAGTATACCAACAGCCACATTAGTGATAATCTAAAAGAAAAATAACTTCATTTTATATGATTGTTATTAGTATTATTGAACTGAAAAATCTTTTCATGATCCCAAACCTTAAGATGAGTAGCCACCCAACGGAGAGGACGAGAAAAGGAGCGGCTGAGAAGAGGGCCGCTCAGTGGTCCAGTCAAAGAGACGCTGCCCTCTTTCCGTGGTCCTCGCTCTTGGAGACCACTAAACAGAGGTGGGGACCGCAAAAACAGAGAAAACGAGCGGTGCTTATTCATCACCCGTCCGCTGTGGGGACCACAACTAGGTTCATATACATACGTGGCGCTTATTCGGTATCACTAAAATTTGGTGATATTGAACATAACTTTACCGATGAATATTGAACGCAACTTTTAGCTTTGTAGGCTGGAAGTCGAATCATTATTTATAGCGAACCTATGCTCCCCCACTCTGGATCACATCTCTGTCTCTCTCTTTTTCAATACACACACGCGCGAAAATATGTTCATGTATATTTTCTTAAGGCTTTGATCTTTTTTTTTTTCTTTTGGTACATGAGAATATATAAAAATTATTCATTTATTTCGCTTAAGATGTCTGGACGTTGCAGCTTTTCCTGTTTCTTTTTTGTCTTGATTCGGGGTCACAAGCGCACATGATAGTCTAGTTCAAGTCGGGGCTGTTTCTTTTCAAACCAAATTGAAAAAGCCAACTCCATGGAATGATTTCATAGAAGAACTGGGCGCACAAGGACAAGATAGGGGTAGGAAGGCTCTTACTTTGGCACTGACAGAGTAGAGGACCATCTCCTCGATGCTGGTGACGTTGAGATGGAGGACGGCGAGTCGTAGGCTTTGGAAACCAGCGACCAACTTGAGGAGCTGCCTTGGTCGACTTCTGGACAGTATCTTGAGGCTGGCATGGCTCTCCACGAGAGCCACCTCCACGTCTGCGACGCCCGACCTGTTCTCGGCCACAGGCTCGCTTGTCACGCTGCACCGGCTTGGGCCGAGCAAAGTGCAGCTGTGCTTTTGGAAGGTGGGCAGGTCTGCCAATGAGGGAGGAGTTCCGCCACTCTCCTTCTGCTTCATCCTTTTCTGAGCTTCCAAAGATTGCACGAGATGCTCCAATTCCTTCACGAAATTTATTGCTCCACCAACTATCGATGCTTGGTCACCCTGTTAATCCAGTGAACAGGAAACAAAAAGGAGAGATTATAAACACCGGTGGCTACAAACTAAATAGCAAGTTTTGTTCACTCTGTAAGCACAAGCAAACCTCTCTCCCTTTCTCTCTCTCTCTCTAAGTTGCAGGCATGCATAGAATGTTAAGATGGAAGCAGCAGTAAGCTCATTAGCTCATCAGTAGCTAAGGTTGACGTAAATCAATCTACTTGGCCGCGTACATATTGCAGCCAAATCAACTATAACAATACAAGTAGCTCGAAAGACTTCCGAAGGTCAAGTTCGGCTTCTGTCACAAGTTATATTTAAACTTTCTATTCGACAGAACCCAACATGTGGTGGCCCTCCTGATCGAGAACAAATATCCAGCTCTCTGATTCAGATTTTCCAGAGAAAAATCACAACACTATGGAAAAGCTCTTTAAAATATTTCACTTTTACTGTCATCAAAATGGCGATGGAACTCATAAGTTTACATATATGCAAACATCTAAATACGACAGAAGGTTGATAACGAAAGTAACAAACCCTTTGAGAGTAGGATGGAGGCATCAAAGACCGCAGGACGGCAAGGTACTCATTCATCTGCTTGCGACGATTTCGTTCGACGGCAATGTGAGTCATTCTCTGGTTCTCAACTTCCTCCATGTTCTTGTAACCCCTGGACCTCCTCCTTTTCTTCCCCCTCGCATTTCCAGCGGCCTCGGCAGCTGCCTTGGGAGCATAGCCAACGGGCCCAACACAATTCTCTGAGAGAGAAGTTGCGTTGCAGTGAACAGTGGAATGTAGGGAGGCGTCCAACTGATGACCACTATGGACGTCCATTGCCGCGACCGCTTCTTCTTTCCCAATGGGATAGAGGAAGTCAGAGACCTCATCATCGACCCCACTGAAACCGGTGCTAAAACATGCGGTAAATGGATGCGAATCCTTGCACGCATAGTTGAAAATGTCGAGGGGGAAGCCAACTGCGTCTAGAGCCATTCTGGTCTCTCCTTGGCCTTGCTCTGTAAATAGATGGAGAAGTAGAGATTCGAAGTGCTGCCGTTATTGTTTAGTGGCACTAAACGGAAACAACAAGAGGAAACGGTCAGAAGTTGTCACTAGAAATCGCAGGCCACCTAGTGAAAAGAAACCCTTTTGGTGGATTTTCCTCAGTTTAGAAAGCTGCCTCCCTTTCTTCAAGGACTGGAGCCTTTCCCAATACGTAGAAAACCTTTGAGAGGGAGAGAGAGAGAGAGATTTCCACAAGCGAAGGCAAAAAGAAAACGAAGACTATGTCCTTCTGGTTCGTGCGAAAGAAGGGAAAGGGACACGGCCTTACTTGAACAGCACAGAGGGGGAAAAGACACACAAAGGAACAGCGAACAACAGGGCCTTAGGCCCGAATCAACACTGGATGACAAGAACCTTCTGACACCAAAAGGAACGTAAGCCCCGATGTATTGGACGCCAAAGGCTGACAAGCCAATTGCGCAGCCTCAGATGACAGTGGGGGAGTCCCTGTGACCTTGCATTCCCAGCACTGCAATCATCTAGATTTATGGCACCTCCTTCCTCTGCTGCCAGCAGCCAATGCCTCCCTCTTCCTCTGTCTGCACATGTACATCTTTTCAGCAAGCATGAAGTTGTGTCTATAAATTACATACATTGGCTAAAGACATTCCAGGAATTGTTGCCATTGCTGAATAAATATCACAAGAAAACGAACCAAGTTGTTAAGCACCTATTTTCTTATTGGTTTTTCGAATGGTTGGCCTAGTTGCAGAGTGCTGAAGCTGAACCAAAGAATCTAGGCCTGTGGGCCTGTAAATCTCGTGTTTGCTCTCCTTCCTATTAGTAAATGTTCAGCGTACACAATATCGGGCATATTTTTTGAAAACTTGCGTTGCTTTCCAGCTCCAGCCATGTCACATTTGGATCCACTAGGAGAACGTTAAAATTTTCCAAATTGGGTTTGGTTATGCAAAACTTCTTGGTTGGTGTTTCATGGTAGTACAATGAAAAGCGAACCAGAAACAAATGTTGAATCACTTGTGGATTTGTACATGATACATCACAGGACAACATTGAGGGCATAGGCCTGCAGGAAGCGAGTCTGTTGCTGGTCAAAACCCTACATTTCCTCTACTCCAATTTCGTGGACTGTTGGATCAGGATGTCCGGGTCCCTGAACATGGCCGATGTGTTAAGATGGTTCACTTTATGGTACGTTTTAGCTGTGTATTGCAGAACGGTAGGTTCTCTTTCTACCTACAAGATTTGTCTCATCCTACCTATTCCTGTTATCAACATTCAACAGTACAGTCGAGAAAGATCGAGGTACTGATCGGAACGTCTCTGTGCATGCAACTCTTGTAAGTATGCAAGTGGTGGAAAGCTGATCCAGTTTCTTGGGGCTTGTAATTAACACAGGCCCTGTTCATTGAGAAAATCTAAAGCTGAGATCTTTGATCTTAACATAGCACACGATATGTTTCCATGAAAGTGACTCGAGGTAAGCTTGATTCGCAGCAACGCTGCACCTCCTCCTCCGTGAGTCGTTTTCGCTACACAGAGGGCACTAACGTGAAGCCAAAGAGTTAGATTTCCAACTTTCTGCAAAAGAAGTAATATTGGCAAGAAAGACTACTACAGCGCCTCGCTCTCGCTTTAGCTTAACGTAGACATCTGATATCTAGGCGATCGGCGAGCACCGCGGTGAAATTGACGTGACAATTCCTTTACTGTCTCCTTGCGTGGAGGCTGGAGCGCCGGGCTAGTCTCCTTAGGCTTTGCTTTGCCAAGTGTTAAACTATGATACCTCCGTCAAAAAAGTTCACGCAAATGTATGAGACAATCTAGACTGAAGTTCTCATGGTGGCAATTTAATAATTGAAACGTTAATCAACGAGCAGTCTCAAATTCATGGAAGCGTAGGTGCCTGTGAAAGACGCAGATCGCAAAATCATAAGTCTATACGATCAATCAATCAAAAGCTAAAGATGCCCAGATCTGTTACTGCTGTCAAGAGTCTCTGCTCTCGATCTCCATGGCAGTGAACCATGCAGTCTTAACAAATGTCAAAAACACGACGCGAATGGGGGGTTTTTCGATGACAAATAATACGTGAGTCGAATGGCATTTCATATGACCCCATGCTAAAATGCAAATGGGAAATGGCCGAATAAGTGAAGAGGACTGATCAAGTCTTCCTGTCCATTCTCAGTGATCTGTTCAGCTTCCTGCTAAAGACAGTCCCTGGACTTATCAAACTCGAGGAGAGAACCGGTCCCTGCCTTCCATCTTTTTAATTAATTCAGCGGCTGAGCTTTACCAAGATTCGGGGAAAGGAAAGAAGGCCAACAGATACGCCCGTTTTGCTCATTTTCTTTTAAAATTTTCAGAGAGGAAAGCAACAAAGAGGCCTCAGAGTTTGCATGGGCGGGGGGTAGAGCCTAACTTCTACGTCTAGATCCTTGTCTTCTTCTCCTTGGAATGGCACCTTTTGTCGGACCCATCGGTGGTTTCTGCCACCGGCGCCCCCCCATGGTCAAAACATCCAAGATGGTCGCTGGCTGAGTCCAGGTAGGCGAGGTAGGCTCATATCCAAGATGGTTGCTGGCTGAGTCCAGGTAGGCGAGGTAGGCTCATAGCGGCCGCCGGACCTCCCCACCTGATGATCTGGTTTTGGTGTTTCTGGACCTGCGGGGAGAAACAAGCGGAGGACTTGCCACTTGCCAGGACAAAAGTGGGCTCCATTTCATGTGTGTGTGTGTGAGTGTGAGCGTTTGTTGTTTTGTAAGCTTTTTGTGTGCCTTTGTGCGCTCCAGATTAAAAAATGATAGTGTTTTTACTTGATTTAATTATATAAATAAAGTCAATCTTTCTCTCTGATGACCAAAAATGCTTTGGAGTGATCATAGTTATTAAAGTTGAAATCATGATCTTTTGCCACATAAAATTTTAATGGGTCGAGAATTCCAGATTTTTTTATGTTCTTTTATATCTGAAACCTAATATGTAAGTAAAGTAAATTATATAGATCACAGTCATCAAATTACGTCAGTTATTAAGGCTTGAGCCCGCTACTCTGCAAAATTTAGTTATATAGCACTACTCAAATTTCTCTCTCTCTCTCTCTCTCTCTCTCTCTCTCTCTCTCTCTCTCTCTCTCTCACACACACACGTGTGTGTGTGTGTGTGTTAATCCTTATATGAGTGCGTGAATGGTGACTTGACTATCAAGAGTTACCAGGCCATCTGATGATAAGGGTCCTCCATCTAATACAAGTAGATGGTCAAAAGAAAAATATGAAGAACAAAGTAAATATTAATACTACATAATGAAAATGTCCACCACCATTTTTTACATTTTTCTTCTTGCTTTTTTTTTTAACTGTCTATTATGCTAGATCAAACGACAGTTTGGTGACTCTAAAAAACTAAAGTTACCATTCAGTTATATATATATATATATATATATCATGAAAAGGCAAAAGAAAAAAAAATAGATACGTAAAGGTACGAAGACAAATAAGGGAGAAAAATCCAGCTATAAAATAAGGTTGCTTAAATCCATTAGTACTACTGTGTGCTATAACTAAATTTTGCAAACATCAATTGAGGAGCAGCGGAATTTTGGACGCGGAACGTCCGCATCTTTAACTCTTACTGGCATATGTTAGAGACCCAAACTGCCGGTAACAAAACTGTAGCACTTCCAATTTTTCCATTCAAGGGTTGGCCAAGGACAATTATTGACCGTTGACACTATTCTAATTGAATAAATTCCAATCTTACGTCTCTAATTTGGCCGCGGCAATGGCCATACAGTGTCACGAGTAGTTTTGCCTTACTGGGTTATCGAAACTCTGTAAGAGTTTCGAACATTTCAAGGCGTTCTTCATTTTTGGTATTCTCAGGGCAATCTACTTAGATTGCTATAGAAGCATAAAGACGATCAAACAGGGCAGAATTAGAGCAAAAATGGGCTTTTCACATGTGACTATCAAATAAACGATGCTCTTAGAGTAAGTAACATGCTGATTTCTTTATGTTCTTCAGATATAACACACTGAATTGGCCTCCTTATGCGGTTATGAATCTTTTGCAAACTTCAATGTTTGATTACATTTAACAGGGGCGAACCAGCGCCCAAGAGATCTCCTATTGAAGAAAAAGAACAGCCGTAAAGGGCTGCAATAGCTTTCCTGCAGCTAGCCTCTTGTAATATCATCAACCACACTGAACAGCTAAATTTATCTTCACCAAAAGTAACTGCAGATGGAGTAATTTTCAGATAAAATTTCCATACGCACTTCAAGCGGTTGTTGTTTCCAAAACTCTCCAGTCCTCCGTACCAATTATTAGTTCTGAGAAAAAAACGTGAAAACCTCCTGTTAGCCAGTGGTATTAAAGAAGCATCACTAAAACATGTGGAGCTCTTGATTTTGAAGCCCATTTGTCGTTTTGATTAAGCCACTAGTACATGCCTTCTTTTCTCGCTTCCCTTGATGCCAAGATGAACTGAAATCTGGTCGCCAATGGGACAAGCAACGTGGCCCACTTAGGGTGGTCAGTGTACCCACACGAAGGACTCCCAAGACTGAGATACCGCAACAAGTAAAGAATGCCCAGTAATCCTGTGCTGCTTCTACAATCAATTTATGAACATAATCAGACTATGATCAGCTCAACCAGAATTCCCACGGTGCTCCTATATATCATCCCTGTAATCTTACATTTTTATGCAATTAATCGGATTTAGATTTTACTTAGGTATGACTCCAGTTTGGTGAACAAATCAATGTCAAATCTATACCTGTTTCTACACCAACTGTGTAAAATCTAGATTAATTGTTGATTTCTTATGAAAGTTTGATGCAAACCTGTATAATCCAAAGGAGCTCGATGTAAACAGAAAACTTTCCTTTTTTTTTTTTGACATTTGAGTTGTAGATGTATTAAGAATGAGGAATAGGGTTTATAGATCAAGAACGAAATTGAACCACATTCTGATATGAAGCGTGATTTCAACATCCAAACAAACTGTAGGCTTAAGCCTTAGCATTCCGGTTATAATCACGAACAAGTAAGTTCCTAAACGAATCTCAAGCAGCCCAAATGCGCTTGCATAAGTATCTGTTGAGCAATTCATATTATGCTAAAACAAGCTTCAGCATTACAATTACATAAACATTATACGTCGAGGATTTAAAGCAGCTAAAAATTGCAAAAGCCAGATTCCCATTTAGGAAACTGTATCATCTGTTTATCACCATACGTTACAAGGCAATGTTCAAGGCGTAGATCAAGTTACATCTTTGCTACGAAATGCAATTGAAGCAGAAATAGTCATGCTGAGATAAAGAAGATGCAAACAAGGGAAATCATCCTCTTTCCGAAAAACGCAGCTGCTGGAGGGTGCCTCCATCCCTGATATTAAAATAAAAAGAACGTGTATAGAGGAATATCAAAATGAAAAACAGAGGACGTATCCGCTGCTCAATCAAAAAGCAGAGAGGGGGAGCAACCGCAACGGCCACCCCAGGACGTTACTAATTGAGATCAAACTCTCCTCTTTGTTTGCTAGGAGGTCTAGTTGAACCAGAAACACTGATGCAGAGATAAAGAAAAAAAGCAGACAACGAAAATTTTCCATTTTGTTTCTGATGAATGAAAAGTTAATACAACATGATGCCAAAAATGGTAATGTATAACAATTCAAGATTACTTGCACATTTATATCTAGACAGATCCTTCACATATTCATCAGTCTTCCAAAGGTCTTTTGAAACATAAAATTTACAAGCAGAGGATTACTGACTCAAGATAGCAACAAAGCAGAAAGTTATCAGAGGAATTGGTTCTGGCATTCCTGCAGAAATGATTCTAGCAACAGATTTCGAACTCACTCAACACACAATTTGCGATGTAACACAGTGCGGAACATAAAAATTTATAAGTAAACAAACTGTTGATCCTATTCTATGTATAAGGTTCTTTTTTTCGTACTTTTTAGTACAGTTGCCGCGACTGAGGCGAGATTCACCAAGCTTCTGAGTTTGAGAAAGCCTGTGAAACATGCATGCAGAGGACTGCTCCTCCGTGTAAAAGGAAAAAAAAAAGGACATGGAAATGTCGTAGGAACTTCGTTCATAGAGGAAGAACAAAGCTCCGATTACGCCCATGTTTCGAAAAGAAAAAATTTGTGCCAATAGAGAAAGATCTCCTCATGCCAGACGGGCCCTTCTGCGGACATGGCTCCCTATCAACTTCTCTTTCACTTTTGTCGCCACTCTTTTCAAAGGGAACTTCTCTGAACCTGGAAAACCCTCCCAGATTCAAGTTTCCACGATCTGATGATCCTGCTTCCACCACCGATCCACCTGGAAGATCCGAGAATTCGCAGTCCGAACTCGTTGCCAAATCCGCAGGTGCATGAATCCTAGCCAACGAATTTAAGGACACAGATCTTCTGACCGGTTGAAATTCTGTCGTCTCATCCACTGTCATCCCATTTTGCTCACCGCCGCTAGATTGGCCACCAAGCACCCCAAGAACATTAACATTTGCTATCACCGTTTCATTTTCAAGCCCCGATTCTCCAATTGCAACAGCCAATGAATCTGAATTCCTGCTCAGATCGCCGTTGCTATCAGCCGATTCCAGGTCATACGATGCGTCCATTGAGGGGGGCCCTGTAGCGATATTATCTCCAGAAACTGAATTAAGGTTGTTAGCGAAGATCGGTGCCCGGCACAAGGGACAATTAACATGAGCCCTTAGCCATCTATCTATGCACTGAAGGTGAAAGGCATGGCTACACTTGGGCAGAAGCCTGAGGTCGTCACCATCTTCGAACTCGCTCAGACAAACTGAGCACCCCGTTTCTTCAACTAGGCCCTCCCCACTCTTGAATTTGCAGGAAGTAATCGAGTTTATGAGCGATTCATCGAGACCCACCGTGTTGATGTACCAAATATAGTTGATCGGTTCTTCGCCCTCAACAAACTGATCCATAGCAGGCGGCGGCGGCTGCTGCTGTTGCATAGCCCTCCGGTGCGGATTCCTTCTCTGGTACCACCTGACAAACGTGATATAGAGGCT
Source organism: Nymphaea thermarum (assembly GCA_011799765.1). NCBI lineage: Eukaryota > Viridiplantae > Streptophyta > Magnoliopsida > Nymphaeales > Nymphaeaceae > Nymphaea > Nymphaea thermarum. Next base: position 87,767 of record JAANDH010000067.1, read on the forward strand.
AGCGAACAGGAAGATAGTTGAAATAAGAAGAATCATGGCCATAACAGATTTTGTGAAAACGAAGTGATGATGGGAAACTGGTGGTGGTGGTGGCAGCAGTGGCGGTGGCGGTGGTGTCATCAGAAGACGACTATATGGCGATGGTGGTGATGCTACTGGGGGTGAGGCAGGGTAGGAAGGCACGTCTTCTTCCTTGCATCCAGCATAAAAAGGGGGGCTATCTTTGCCCATAGCGACCGAGTGCGAAGATGGTGCAAGGGCAAACTACCAGACCGTGGAAGAGAAGAGAGATGGACCAAGCTGGGGAGATCCGAGAGCACCCAGGAACTGAGTTGGGAGAGCGAAATCGAATTCTGTCTTCCTGGAAACCATGGCAATTACAGATGCGCCTGGTTGCAGAGGGATTATCAGTGAGAGACAAATCATGCAGGTCTCAATCCCATCCCCGAAAGTCAATGGGGAGCAGGTTTTGCCGATAGTGTCGCCGTATTTGTACCATTCTTTTGCTTGTCCAATTGCATTTTGCCGTCTGGTCCACCATGGCGCGCTGAGATTGACTCGTTCAGTGGACCGAGGGCAGGCCGAGGGAGTCTATCCAGTTCAGTGGCTGAGATAAAGTTACCGAAATTCTTGAATAGTATTGATTTCTGAAAAACATTTGCTGTTTAAATTAAGAATTATGCTAAAATGCTGAGATTTTATGATCGACTAGCTTTAATGAATTTAGTTTTAATGTTAAAACCATATATGTAAATCAGTTGGATGCTAAAATCACATTCCTAGAAACTTTCTTATAAAACGAAGGAAAAAAATATCACGTTTTGAAAGGAAATATATCCTTTGTTTTGTTGAAGGGCAAACAAAATCTAGCGAGACCAGAATGGCGAAGGTGTTAAAAAATTGATTCACGTCTTCGTTGGCAGATTGGAGACCATTTTGGGTTTCGCCAAAAGTGTCCTTCGAACCTTCCCCATTTACGCTTTTATAACCTTGTAGCTGCTTATGAATGTGAGTAGAAAGAATGAAAAACTTCACTCATAAATCTACATGACCATGGAACCTCCTCTTCTTCTTCTTCTTCATCATCTTCTTCTTCTTCTTCTTCTTCTTCTTCTGAGAAAATAAAAGGGGGGAGCCAATTTTCAACCATCTAAAAGCAGCATCACTAAAAAAACCCGCAACTACTTTCACTCTATAATTCCAACTGAATGTTTACTTGTTCACAGAAGCCCACATCCATGGCTGCCCATCTGTGACAGTGATCGGCTGATCGCCCTACGCCCACTAAACCAATTTCTGTGAGTCATTAGAAAATGGTGGGGTTTATGCACCACCAACCATCGACTTCTGGTTTCTTTACAGCCTAATCTACGAACAAGTGGAACCAACCTCAATTTTCTTCTTCCGTTAATATATTGCTTCTTTCTGTCGGTGAATCTTTAGAAGATGGTGGGGTTTATGCGCCACCAACCGTCAACTTCTTGTTTCTTTTCAGGCTAATCTATAAACAAATGGAACCAACATCAATCTTCATCTTCCTTTTATAATATATTGCTTCTTTCTGTAACTTTTTGGCTTTTCCATCTAGTGCTCATGAACTCAAACTTCAAAGAGTTGATCATCCGCCACTCGACTTATTAGTCAAGAAAAAGATCAAGACGACGAGCAGGGTTGAATATTTTAGTAACTATATATGTGAGCTGCCGTTTTCAATATTTTACTTGCACCAAATTGATGAGAAACAGAGATGCGAGTCGTAGTAGACTTGTAATCTGGTCAAAGGAAACCGCGTTTGCTGTTTATATTTGCGTGTGTTTTCTTTTCAGGAAGCATCGAAGGAGAAAGAGAGAGAGGGAGAGAATGTGTGCGTGGGTGCGTGTTTTTGATAGGGATCGGTGCCAGAAAGTCTTGGCTTATCCATGCGTGTTAAAGAATGCAGATAGAGATCCCTCCACATGAAAGTGTGGCTGTTGATCGGAAAGTTCACGGAAGTTTCAACCTTTTTGACGAATTTGGTGCCAAAGAGAATGATGATGAAATTTTGAAAGGGCAGTTTCTGGCTTTTAATTCTTATAGGGTTCTCAAATGCTTGTTGGAACGATATCTATATGTGCAATTTTAATCAAAATGACGATATCTCCTGGTCCTGACTAGTGAGCATTAACCTAAGACCCTCAGGTTTAGTGTTGCTACGAACAAATTACATGCTTGAAATTGTTTGTAGCATTTTAAAAAGATAAATGACATCTAAATATTAACAAGTTTAGTTCATCAAAATTTTTATAAATGACATCTAAATATTAAGAAGTTTAGTTCATCAAAATTTTTATAAATGACATCTAAATAGTAAGAAGTTTAGTTCATCAAAATTTTCTACCATTTTTGGGTGAGCAGGAAGCAAGCCACCCACTTGAGTGACAGGCCGAATCTCATCATCCTTCCTCCTGCCCATGGGTTCTAGAACTGCCTCGAGAACTAGGTGGTCTTATAATGCCCCATTCAACTCCAGTGTTGCACATAGCATTCACGAGAATCAAATTGAGGATGTGCCGACAACATGTTACTCAGGCCGACCAGTTATGCTATGTGACCATTTTGAAACATCAAAAAAATCAATTCACGAATAGATTTCTCGTTTTCCAATCTTAAAGTTCAGAGTTCCAAGGTTAGGTTATCTCTAGGAAGACTTAGAAATGTGGCATTGACTTGGCTTTCGTGTTTTTTGAATCTAAGACGGTGTTTTGTCCTAATGAATTCACCCCCCAATCTGTACGAAGGTGCTTATATAAGGATACGCCTGGAGAGGTTATAAAGGGTGTTACTCGATGTGCTTTTGTCATGAATAACTTCTCCAAACTGAAAAGTTCGATCCTTTAGCGAAGAAGTTATCCATGATAACTTGTCTCATACTTAAGAATATGCGTTAAGGTAAGATTCGAAGTTCTTTTATAAGATGCTGTTGCCGTATCTGTCGGTTAAATTTCGGTCAGATAGCAAATGAATAACTTTACAAAGCACCTGTATTTCTAATGGGACGTGCTTCTGCTAAAGAGAAATCAAAACGGAATGACGTTCTAAAAAGAAGCGCGATTTCAAGTTTTCAACATCCAAACAAACTGTAGGCTTAAGCATTAATTTGCAGGCTACAATCACCAACAAGGTAACTTCCCAAACTAATCTCAAGCAGCCCAAATGGGTCTGCATAAGTATCAGTTGAGTAATTCATATTAAGCTAAAACAAGCTTCAGCATCATATAAACACAATATGTCGAGGATTTGAAGACGCCAAAATTTGCAAAAGCCAGATTCCGATTTAGGATACTGTATCATCTGTTTATCATGCATGACAAGGCGTAGATCAAGTCTTATATGTTTGCTAGGGAAGTGCAATCAAAGCTGAAACACTCATGCAATCTTCCTCTTCCAAAAAACACAGCTGCTGGAGTGTAGGCCTCCATCCCTGGCATTAAAAGAACAAGAACCTGTACAAAGGATTCACAAAATGAAAAACAGAGGAGGACATATCCCTCTGCGCAATCATAAAGCAGAGTGAGGGAGCAACGAGCACCCCAGGCCAATACTAATTGATCGCAACAGACGCGGAACGGATTTACGAAGCTTCTGAGTTTGAGAGAGCCTGTGAAACATACATACAGAGGACTGCACATACGTGGAAAGGAAAAAACAGGACATGGAAATGTCCAGCGAACTTCGTTCATAGATGAAGAACTAAGCGCCGATTCCGCCCATGTTTGGAAAAGAAAAAATTTGTGCCAATGGAGGAAGATCTCCTCAAGCCAGACGGGCTGTTCTGCGGACATGGCTCCCTACCAACTTCTCTGAACCTGGAAAACACTCCCAGATTCACGTTTTCGCAATCTGATGATCCTGCTTCCCCCATCGATCCACAAGGAAGATCCACGCGTGCATGAATCCTAGCAAACGAACTTAAGGACACAGATCTTCTAACCGGTTGAAATGCGGTCGCCTCGGCCACTGTCATTTCATTTTGCTCACCGCCGCTAGATTGGGCACCAAGCACCCTAAGAACATTGAGGTTTGTGATCACCGTTTCATTTTCACGCCTTGACTCCCCAATTTCAGCTGCCAATGAATCTGAATTCCTGCTCAGATCGCCGTTGCTTTCTCTACCATCAGCCAATTCCAGAGCATATGATGCATCCATTGAAGGGGTCCCTGTAGCGATATTCTCTCCAGAAACTGAATTAAGGTTATTAGCGAATATCGGAGTCCGGCACAAGGGACAATTAGCATGAGCCCCTAGCCATCTATCTATGCACTGAAGGTGAAAGGCATGACCACACTTGGGCAGAAGCCTGAGATCGTCACCATCTTCGAACTCGCTCAGACAAACTGAACAACCCGTTTCTTCAACTAGGCCCTCCCCACTCTTGAATTTGCTGGAAGTAATCGAGTTTATGAGCGATGCATCGAGACCCACCGTGTTGATGTACCAACTAGGGTTGATCGGTTCTTCAACCTCGAGAAACTGATCCATAGCAGGCGGCGGCGTCTGCCGCCGTTGCGTAGCCCTCCGGATTGGATTCCTTCTCTGGTAGCACCTGACAGACGTGATAAAGAGGCTAACCAGCAGGAGGACAGTTGAAATAACAGCTACCATGGCCATAACAGATTTTGAGAAAACGAGGTTATGATCGGAAACTGGTGGCGGTGGCGGTGGCGCTATCACAAGACGACTATATCGTGATGGTGGTGATGCTACTGGCGGTAAGGCTGGGTAGCTACACGCGACATCTTCCTGGCATCCAGGATGCAAAAAGGGGTGATCGTTCCTCATAGCAACAGAGGGCGAAGATGGTGCAAGGGAAAACTACCAGACCGTGGAAGAGAAGAGAGATGGACCAAGCTGGGGAGATCCGAGAGCAGTCAGGAACTGAGTTGGGAGAGCAAAATCGGATTCCGTTTTCCTGGAAACCATGGACAATTACAGATGCGCCTGGTTGCAGAGGGATTGTCAGTGGGAGACAAATCATGCAGGTCTCAATCTCATCACCCGAAGTCAAAAGGGTGCAGGTGTTGCCGATAGTTCAAGAGTTCAGACTGAGCGTTCACTTGTTCAAAGAAACCCACAGCCATGGCTGCCCACCTGTGACAGTGATCGCCCTGCGCCCCTAAACCAACATCTGTGAATCTTTAGGGGTTTACGCACCAGCAACCGTCGACTTCTTGTTTTTTTTCTTTTTCAGGCTAATCTATAAATAAATGGAACCAACCCCAATCTTCTTCTCCTTCACATATATATAAATATATATGTAAGTTTTTCGGCTTTTCCATCTACTGGTCGTGGACTCAAACTTCGAAGAGTAGATCAACCGCCACCTTGTCTTATTAGTCAAGAAATCGAGCAAGACGACGAGCATGGTTGAATATTTTAGTAACTATGTATGTGAGCTGCTGTTTTCAGTATTTCAGTGGACATGCTCCCGATCGCGATCTTATATTTTTGTTTACTGCAAGTTGAGAAAGCGAGATACTTCCTTTTGTACGAGTCGCCGTAGACTTGTAATTTGGCCAAAAGAAAAAGAGATCCACTAAAGTCTGGCGGTTGATCAGAAACTTCAAGAAAGTTTCTTCCTTTTTGATGAATTTCGTGGCGACGAGAATGATGATGAATTTTGAAACGGCAGTGTTCTGGCTTTTAATTCTTACGAGGTTCTCAAATGCTTGTTGGAACGGTATCTGTATAAAATTATGAGATCGCCTGACTAGTGAGATTGAACCTAAGGCCCTCTTGAGCTACTAGCAAATGCTTGAGATGCAACTCTTGGAACAACTTAATAATTTTTTCATTGGAAATTGACAAAGGAAATGGCACTTCTCCATGTCACAATCCAACCACAATCACTCTTCTCCATGTCAGTTTCACGAAATTGCAACTTAAAAAATGGGACTTTTCAAATATATTTTTTAGACATTCTATCTAACCATTCAATCATTCGGCCTTAATTACGAAATGCATGCGTATCATTAGACTTAGATATCTGTTTATGATTTCTCATAAATGAAAAGTATAGATTGTTTGTAGCTTTCCAAGATGAAAGACATTTTAAACTTTAAGAAGTTTATGTTCATCAAAATTTTCTACCATCCTCATCAGTGAGAAGGAAGAAGTCAAAAGCCCACCCTCTTTTCCCTTATTTTTAGAGTATAGAGTTGTTTCAGGACCTGAGTGGTCCTACAATACACCTTTCAATTTTACTGTCACATATGTCATCCTTTGCAGTATAAAGGAGTAGCATCTACGAGAATCAAATTAAAGATACGTTGATAGCATGCCACTCAGTCAACCGATTGTGCTAGGCCTTTGTTTTTACATTAGAAAAATCAATTGAAGAATAGATTTCCAGGTTTCCAATCTTAAAGTTCAAGGTTCCAAGGTTAACGTTAAGAAGACTTTTAGAAATGTGACATTGACTTGGCTTTCTTGATTTTGAATCAAAGACTGTATGTTGTGCTATTATTATTAATGCTGAGGAAAAATTTTATCAAGATGACGCAAACTTCTAACAAATTCAACCCCCAAGCTGTATGAAGGTGGTTATATATGAATATGATTATCAAGAGTGATATCCGTAGGGGTGGGCATCGGGCCGGGCCGGCCCGGGTCAGCCCATCGGGCCAGAAACATGGTCACTATCCCAGCCCGATATCATGGGTCCCTGCCCAGGCCCGACACGGGTCGGCCCATCGGGCCAGAAACCCGGTCCCAGCCCGATTGGGGAAGGCAAGGAAGGGGGAAGGGGGAAGGAGAGGGGGAGGAGGGGAGGGGGGGAGGGGGGGAAGGGCGATGGGGGAAGGGAGAGGGGCGATGGGGGGAGGGAGAGGGGAGCTGAGAGGGAGAGGGAGAGGGGGAGCTGAGAGGGAGAGGGAGAGGGAGACACGGCAGCAGCCCGGCCCGATGCTCAGGCCTAGTTATCCGGTATGCTTTTGTCATGAATAACTTGTCCAATCAAGCATTGGAACTGAATTTGTTTGGATTGTCGCTTGAATCAATTGAATTTTGTTTTGAGGTTGAACTCATACTTAAATCAGTAACCGGAATTTGGCTCTGTCTTCCTTCTATATAAGATAGTGAACGACTTAGAGCTTTTAGTGACTGATTACTGGTTGTTAATATCCTTAGCTTAAACTTGTAGTACGTATTAACACACCTTCTTGGGTTTGTTTTTTAGTCTTGTTAAATCTACTGCAGGTCAACTTACGTAATCTCAAGTAACTTCAGAAAGGATTTCGTTAAGGAACTGAAAATTCATGTGAACGTAGAAGCTCACATTTGTGTGTGTGCAAGACTCTAGCATATGATCAAAAAATGTTTCTTCAGGTTAAAGAGGTTAACATGAGTTCATTAATAGAGGAAAAGGATTATTTCGCTCTTAACTATACCATAATACATGAAATAATGGAAAACAGAATTAGATAGTTGATTTCTGAATCATTTTATAAAATTCTATTCTACAACTGAAAAAATAAAAAGGTTATTCAATTAGTTTGCTGGAAGCCCCTCGTATATTGTAATTAAGTACTTCTATGTCCCATCCTTGATATCATCCTTTATTTTTTTATATTTATATTTAAAACATAAGTCAAGAGTAAGCATGTTTTTTTGTTATATTTGGATATTTTCTTCACCCTAATAGGTCTTAACCTTAGAGATGAATTTGTCTGAGTAGAGAGTGGGGGATGAATTTGGAGAACGTGAAAACTAAAAAAGGATGAATCTTGAATAAAACTAGTAAGATAAGAATTATTATGAAAGAATCTCTCATATTTAGCCAGGATTAATTAAGCATGGTACTGTGAATTAATAGAAGAGATATGCTTTAATTTGAGACTTGATGCAATTGGAGAAAGTAGAGCTGAACCTTCTTTTGGAAAAGATTTTGTTTCTTTCTTTTTTTGGGGGGGGAGAGCAAGGAGAGTAGGGACCAGAGGGTTGGAGTCCATTTGATGACAGATTTTCCTTTCCTTTGTAAATTTTTTACCAACTGCCAAGTTTAGCTGTGGGCAAGTTTTATTCCTTTGCCGATTGTATTCATTCAATGATAGCAGAAATTTATAAATGGAGTTGTTAAGTAGTTTGGTTGTCCTGGTTCATGACCTTTTTTGATACTGAAACTAAAACTACTATATAGTAAGTTGGGATCCACTATAATCAAGGCCCAAGCCCCATGCAGGCGTTTTTACAACTAGTGTGCCATGATATGCTCCATGAATGAAAGGATATGTTACGATTCCATAAACTAAACAACCCCAATGGATCAAAATTTCATCAATCAATCAGGACAGATCTAGCTTGCTTGATATCAAATGGACTAATTCAAGCTAGCAGATCTAGAATGAAAAAAAAAAAAATCAAAGCCAGCTCTTGCGACCAAACCGTTTCATATACATCTGATAAGATGTTACTCGTATTCCATTTATATTTGGAAAACATTGGATGTTAATCTGAATGGAGATTGGATCTAGGCCTCATATAGAATTTTCAAAAAAATATAAAACTCCGAACTGAATATCGGGTCTCTTCAATGAAGCCCGAATGCTAAACCAACTGTGTGAGATGTATTGGAAAATATAATCTTGCCATACTTGATTGAAGGATAAAATCAACCTGTATTTGCCACATAGATTCATGAGCAGCCAAAGAGACAGAAAAAAATAATAAAATCAAAGATATTTTTCCCGATCTATATGTCGTATACTTGTGGAAGTTTATCTTTCTGGAAACTACAAGCTCGAAAACCAAAAATGACCCAAGACGGCTCTCTTTGGATGGTTTTGGTTCGGAGGGGCAGGTGCCCACCCTGAATGCATTTGCAGCTCCCGCACATACACATTTCGCACATGATATCTGTGCAACTTAGATTCGAATTCGGTAACAAAATTTCATTGTTATTAGTAATCGAATTTAAATTTCTTTACCAGATCCAAGTAAACAGATCGGAAATCTGATTGGTGATGGGGTACACTAATCCATTTACATCTACTACTTTGATCGAAAAAGTTTCGATGATAAGAAAACCTTGTATCTGGTACTACATGATCCATCACTTTCTCAATTGGGAACATGGGGAACCCTGTTGAGCTCTTAAATCTTAAAAGGGCGCCCTATTAGGAGAAACAATGTATGCTTAAAACCCTTATGTCTAAAATGCATGTTCTTAGATCAGTACCATGTTCTATATTCGAAGAAGTATGATACGTTTATTCATAGATCTAATAGTAGGGATCACCCCATGCTTATTATCTGCAATATGATGTCCATTGAACACACATACATTGTTATTTAAGTCTTTTAGCTCAAGGGGTGTAGCATAATTGGTTGGACAGACAGACACGTAGAAGGTGTGTCGTAGGTTCTTATTTGTGCTACTCCTTTTGATTTCGATAGTAAAAGTTGAGGATCACGATACTTTAATTGACAGGTCTATTGCACCCCACCCATATCTAGGGATGTCAACGGATCGGATTCGGATCGGATGTATCTTTTACCATATCCGATTTTTCGGATATTCATATATTCGGATTCGGATATGAATTCGGATTCGGATGAAAAAAAGTTTACATCATATCCGAATCTGATTTTTAGGTTGTTTTGAATCCGATCCGAATCCGAACTTCAAATTTTATCTGAATCCGATCTGAATTTTAAATGTATCCGAATCCGATCCGAATTCAACTTTTTATATCCGAATCCGACTTTTATGTTATATCTGAATCCACCAGAAGATATCCGAATCCGACTTTTATGTTATATCCAAATCTGATTTATGTATCAAAACTATATAGTAAACACCAAATGAACTACCAATATTAACATTGGTGATAATTGTCAAGCTTATTAAGGGAGAGAGAAATATATATATATATATATATATATATATATATATATATATATATATATATATATATATATATATATATATATATATATATATATAAAGCTGTCTTTGGGAGCTCTAATCAAGTTATTAGCCTTCCAAGAGAAGAAAAAGTACATAGCAAGAGCATACTAACCATTGTGCAATAGGTTGTTAACCTAGTTTGCAGCCTGACAAAGGTTTGGCAATTTTTGGTAGCACTTTTTCTTTTTCCTTTGTGAAATTCCCACCAATTCTTCATGACGGCTACTGCATTTGGCATCACTATAAAGACCTGTGGCCATGCATGCAATTGGGACATTCTTTAGATTTTTCAATGGAATTAGTGGCCGACGATTGGTGGTTGGCTGGCATCGACACCTTTATGTCACCCTCTCTATCAAACTATAGGACAAAAATTTTCGTTTGGAAACCGACATTTTCACCATGATTGCGAACATGGGCCTAGCATTTTTTTTTTTTTTTTGCAAGTTTTATACCGGATGTTGGCGAAGGTCCCTTCTTACTTTCATCAGAGAAGAAATTTCACGTGCAGGAAAAGAAATTACGAAGAGATTACTCATTTATGCCATACGTTTGTTTCCTGGAGTTGAATTTTGGAGTTCAAGAGCATTTCTTCCTTTTTTTTTTCGCTTATTGAGAGGGGAGGGTGTGACATTAGATCATTAATTCCATAAAATTAAGTTAGATTAAGTGAGTGGATAACCGTAAGCATATATGTTATTTCAAAGCGAGTAGGAGGAGTATTTCATTCTACCGCTCAAAAGAAAGCAGATATTTTCACCCAACCCTTTATTCCCAAAATTATAGGGTCAGCTGCTGGTGCTTCATAGTGCCGTCTCTAGCATGCTTCAGCATGCACATGGGTGGCTTCTTGTTTGCACCACAAAAAATTGACTTCCCGTATATTTGAGACAAAAACTCAACCCCTTTGAGAACCATTTCATATGGCTTTAGCGAATAAAAATGGTTTACCAAATTATTCTTCACTAAGATGCATTATATATATGGACCTCAGTAGCTTCAAGTTGGTCAATTTAAATCTCTACATGCAAATTCTCCCATATTCCACCAGCACAAAACATCTGTGTTCCCATGAATTTGGCTTCCTCTTTTTCCTCGACTTTGATGCATTGATTTTAAGTTAAAGCTTGTGAAGAGGGAGGAGGGCGGAAAGGACTGTAATTAATGCACGAAATTTTCATGCACCAATGTGTTGGTGGTTAATAACAAAAATGCATCTGATTAAACAAAAAACTAAAAAAATTAAAAACTACATCTCTTTTTAAATAATTTTCAAAATATCCCAACTCTTATCCTTATTTTTGTATGCACCGGGCGACAGTCTCATCTCACTGTCGAAACAGCGGCGCTTCGGCTATCAATTACGAGGGCACTTACCTGCCATTTTCTTTGTAACGAGAAGCAAATAGCCCCTTTTGATCGAGGACTGCGTCCGGCAAAGTGTTTACACCTCTCAAATCCTGTATTTTGTTTTCAAGAAATGATAAGAGTACCCTTAAAATTTAGAAAATGAGCTAAAAGAACCGAATGTCAATATCTTTCAAGTGACATAATTAGATTTGACATCTCATAACTTTGGTGGGCTGCTGCACATGTGTAATATAACAAGATCATGCGTCTGTCTTAAATATGTGAAAGATATATTTGTCAATCATATCAACATTCATCCTGCATTCTTCACGACATTAGAACTTTAGAAGTGGTTCTGCCTATGCCTAATTAGTGTAGCATGTTCAATCTCATGAAAGCCTAGCGTCAAATCTTGTGATTATTATCATGATTTGGTTTGTTATTGTTTTAAGCTGCAAAGAGTAACAAGCACGACATCAAGTTAAAAAATGTGTCACAAGTTACTCAATTCTTAAAACAATTCAAGACCTCAAAGGCATAAGGATCTGATTTTGGGGGCTTTATACCAAAGCAGTACTAAAAAAAAAAACCTCATGAAAGCCTTGATCATGGTGACAAAAAATTCAAATGAAAAAACAATAATACAACCATAAATCTCATATTTTTTTTGAGTTTGTAATTAAAAAAGGTTGAGAAATTAGCTCAGTAAAACATGAATTTTAGACTGACTTTACAAAATATGTGGCTTAATTCGCAAGAAGCACAAAGCAAGTGTGCATGTCAGTGTTCGTATTAAAAAGTGTGAGCATACTAACCATTGCTGATGCTTTGTCATGGTTAAAATGGTCATGGTGTAGCTTTATATAATGTTGTAGAGAATGTCCACTACCTTTGCAGCCATATTTTCTGGGAAAAAAACTATACGAACGCATGCAATCAACTTGCTCAGAAATTTAAGAACAAGTTAACACCAGCTTTCATGGATGAATTTAAACATGTTCTGTACAGGTTCTTAAAACGAATGGTCGACAGTTTTCAACTTATAAAAACCTCATCTGAACCCAAGAGAAATAAATGTTCTGTTGGTTCTAATAATTCTGACCAGAGGACCACATTCTTATGATTAGTTTGCAAAGAACGAATGAAGACCCATTTGAGTTATACGGTATTATATAAGAATAAAAATTCATCTATCCATGGTTAAAAGCATCTGTCAAGATCTGAGAGACTCTTTAGGTTTACTAAAATTCTTGAAAAACTAAAGGCTATATATTTAAGAAAAAGAAAAGTCTAAGGGTGTGGATTATTTTAGCCAAACAAAGAAAAAGAACCAACTAACCCTAAAAACAAGAAGGGCCCTGCGACCACCTTCTCCCACTCATGATGGGGGCTCGAAATTAATCTTGGCTCCTTTCAATGGGTTGTTTTGCTAGAGGTCCTGCACCAGGGGCCCGCCTTCTCAACACTTGTTTTTTATTGTGTTTCTTTTCTTCTCAACCAGAAACTTCGGCCATGCATAGTATGGAAATTTCCAGCAAAGCAGAATCTAAGCCATTACTTTATAAGAAAGCAGTAGCGAGTCATCTACATTTTTTTCCACTTCTTTTCTCTTTCACAGCGAAGCCGCTCCCTCCCTTTCTACAAGGACGCGAAAGATGGTACCCATCAAATCATTGGGGCTCCATCTCCATTTTACATGGAAAGAAATCAGGAACCAGAGCCACATTTTTCTTCCAATCAAGCTTTTTAATTCCTACGTACGCCGTTTATTCAAAAGCCAGGTCCATTTTTATCACAGTATTGCAGGTGTACCATTTCCAAGATTTTCCACAACCAAGGTCTAAGGTCTTCTTCCTCGCATCGTCCAAGAACCAGAAGATAGAAACGACTGTTTCCTTAATAACGCTTTCTGTACTTACTCCTACCGTTACATTTAGAGAGAGAAAGGTCTTGGAGAGGGTATTACTTGCAGTATTTAATGCCACAATATAACGTTTCCGTAATAGGACCACAGAGAGATTTGAGTCATTTGGGCGGCAGTTAGTAATTCTCCAGTATTTCAAAATGGGTTTGCCTCAACAAGGGGGATAGCCTGAATCTTTGTCCATAGTTAGGTTGCAGATGCCGTATAGATACCGCCATTGCTGTTGAAGGAGATCATATTGTCGGTGGATGTAGCCATCATGAGTGGAGGAGTACTGCAAGAAGAATCGGAGCGCAGAGGAGCGGGGTTGTTGCCTCCATGGGTGAAGCCCCTCCTCGAGACCACATTCTTCTCCAACTGTAGGTTCCATGGAGAGCCCACCAACATGTACTGCCTTGGCTGCTGCATGACCGACGCCTTGTGCTCCTCTTGCCTCGCCTCCCACCCTGGTCATCACTTCGTTCAGGTTTCTCTCTCTCTCCCTCTCTCCCTGCATTGTCCTGGAAAAACGCGATATCCCAACTTATCAGCACTTTTCTAGATATAGTCCCCATCATCATCTTCTAATGCTGGTTTTCAAGAAGAAAAACTCTCTCCCTCGATCTCTTGATGGGATGTTGCAATATTGTCCTGCAGAAAACGCAATGTTTCGGCTTATCATAATTTATTTACATAGAACCACTGCCATCATCATCGTTTACATTTCTGCTGCTGCCTGGTGGCTTTGAATAAGAAAAGAATGGAGTTGAGTTGCCATGGACGGTGATATGAAGGTTTGACCTAGAGGGCATTTTGGCATTGATGCAGATCAGACGGTCGTCGTATCACGACGTGGTTCGGGTGAACGAGATCCCCAAGGCGGTGGACATATCGGGGATCCAGACGTATGTTATCAACAGCGCAAAGGTGATCTTCTTGAACGAGAGGCCCCAAATGAGACCTTCCAAGTCCCTCACCAACGCCTGCCGGATCTGCGACCGCAGTCTCCTCGACTCTTTCAGCTACTGCTCCCTCGGCTGCAAGGTAATTCACCTCTCCCCACTCTCTCTCAAGATCTCCTTCTCTAATTTCATTCATGTGCAATGTTGAAGATCGCGGCGATATCGGTCAACGGATACCTGAAACAGTCGCCGCCCTCTCTTGACCCGGACGCCGGAGAAATGCTGTCGAGCGACCGGAAAGAGCAGTCACCGCCAGTTTCGAGGAGGGAGAAACGAAGGAAGGGGACCCCTCGCCGAGCCCCCATGGGATGTTGCTAAGATTTTTTCCTTCTTTTTTTTCTTTCTTTCTTTTTTTGCTCTGAAACAGGAAATATTTTACGACTGCAATTACACTGTAAAAGAAGAAATGGTCGCATTGGTGGTGAAGAAAGGCAACCAAATAAAAATGGGGATTGCATTGGAAGGGCTGGTCATGATCAGGAAGAAGAGATCAAAGATTTCCGGTGGTATCTGACAAAATTTAAAAGGGCCCAAAAGGAGAGGCGGACTCGTTGGTGCCGGATCCCCCCGCACGTGCTGTGCTTCCGGCGAGTGCAACGTGCACGTGCATGCATGTGGTGGACAATTATTATTCGCTTAAGGCAGGGGACGGCGGCCGTTCGGCCGCTCGGCCCCTCCTCCTCTCCCTTCTTCATTTAATTAATTATTTGCATATTTCCTTTCCTTTTCTTTTATTGATGATCGATTGCGGCTGTCCACCTATCCAGCATTAGCTTAGGTTTTCTTTTTCTGGTTTCTCATGGTCTTCTCTTATTTTTAACCTGTGATTTACATTAGTTCGAGTTATTAATTTGTTCATAATAGTGATCCATGGATAGATATATATATATTGCTATGATCTTTTTGTGTCTTCCTTATGCATTTGTTTTGGCGTATTCCTTGCATTCGATAATAATGCGAACCAACAATCTTTTATGACTTAAACATTGCAAAATGCCGACATTTTTGTGAAAAGGAGACCACAGTGAAGACGAGGATTGAACTTAGAAATTGATGTTGCATGATGGTAATATGTTTGACCCAAAGCATGTTTAGCTGGTAGCTGAAATGACAAAATGAAAAAAAAGAGTCAATATAGAATGTGCGAACAAAAATTCTTTTTCTCGTTTTGTCTTAGCATAGCTGGTCGAGCCTGCGGCATGTGAGCAACATGTCATCAGTTGAAGTGATGAGTTGTATTAAGCGGCTCAAATGACAGAGCTTGTGGTTGTCTGTCCCCCTCTCCCCTCCTCTTTTTCTCTCATTTTGTCCTGTGGAACTTACATGGTGTGTTCAGTGGCCGAACATGCACTACCGATTAGTGATCTTGTAAGAAGAACAGATGCAATTGCCAATCAAATAAATTTGAATTGTGGTAGTTCCTAAACTCTGTCCAAATCCAAAATAATTTAATATCTGTCCGGGATCAAAAGGGGTCCTAAGCTGTGCTATTTCAAAAAGAATCAGGAGGAAGAGAGAGAGCGACCATTCTTGGCCAAGCATGAAGGGTATCTGCAAAGTTTTTCTCCCTCTGTAACAAAGCCTGCTTCAAATATTCCCCAAGGATTTCAGAAATGACAAAATTGATGATGGGTGGCGACGACAGTAGAAGAACAAACGACGGAAAAGAGAATCCCAATCTTCGCGTCAAACATGGCAAATCAAATCATGATAGAGATTGCTTGTCTAAATCTGTGGTGTGTTCTCTGGCACCAGATCCTGTGGAAGAAATTGCAGTTGCTGGGTGTATGTAAATTACCTGCCCCTATCAATCTCAACGCAGTTGGAGTACTGTAGGGCCGATTCTTAATTCCAACAACTCTGAGAAATTTGTGAGGCAGCGATGATCCAGTCACCGCCTAAAAGTTTATTGTTTGCGCTACTGTATGATCCCAAACTTCTGTACATGCGTCATTGATGATGTTTTTACGACACTTTTGCTTTGCGGATTAATTTATACTGAAAGCGGCATCTTTGCCGACGATTTCTTTTTCTGGTGCCGATGATTAGACAATTTCTGCTTTATGAGTGGATTCTGTTCGAGCCAACCCGTATTCGATGGAGCTGGACCATACTTAGATAGTAGACTTTGTGGAAGATGGAATGATAGATGAACCTAACGGCAGAGTACATGGATTATATATGTAATCTTAATGAGAAAAAACTATATATGGGGTCCTTGTCCCTACTACATGAGAAAAAACTATATATGACAGCCTAATTAAGCTTCATGGAGCTGTGTGATCGGTACTCCACTGTGGTGGTAGAGGAATATCACCAACCACATGTTGGCGGCCCACATGCTCACCATTCTTACGTTGCCGTGTTCTGAAACTAATCTCAATTTATTGAAAGCTATACCTTCGTAGAGTTATTTCGAATCCTAAGTAATTCAAGCTATGTATTGCTCATTCATAAGTATAATATTATAGATATTAATCAATATTCATAGCTTGAAGGGAGTTGGTGCAGTAGCTCGCGCTAGTGGGTGGCCATTGGTTCGAGGAGCATCATCATCACTTGCCCTAGAACTATCATACTCGCTTGTATACATTGGGCCAACAACACGTAGAGATGAATTATGCAAGGCAAAGGCGGACATATATTATAGCTGGTGTGAGTGTTGCCCACGCCAACCCACAAAATAAATAAATAAATAAATAAATAAATATATATATATATATATATATATATATATATATATATATATATATATATATATATATATATATATATACTTCATTAATTTTAGTTTTTTATATATGAGTGCCTCTTAATGTTTAAAATTAAAGCTTGTAGTGCCCTTCAGACCGAAATTTGTAGCTCTGCCACTGAGGCAAGACTACTGGTACTGTCATAAAAATTGGAACAAGAATCACACCAGCCATGATGACGAACCAGTGAAAAATCGGCAAAAAAACTGACATTATATCTATTTTAAAAATAAAAGAAGAAATTATGTAAAATTAATTTCAAATAAAAAATTGTTTCTAAATGATAAAAGTTAAATAGTTTCGACTATTTAAATGATCCAACCGACCGATCATTAGCATGGAATGGGTGTCCACAAGGCAACATCTAAATAATGTGTCTGGAAATAGGCTTTCTTTTTCATTGAATTCATTGATTAGTTATGGGCACTTGACAAATCCAACTATGATAAAGATGCCAGTGACATGGGCTTATATTTATCTGAGAATTAATTATTTTTAAACGATTTCATCCAAACCACGTACTTATTCTCTTTCTTCTTCTATGCTTAAGACATTTCATTATAAAAATAAACTGTTTAGAGTAGCAAAAATTGAACGTTGGGCAGCAATTTGAAAAATGCTATAAGATGGCCAATCATCAGCCTCCGTTTATATACAAATTGTCTCCAAGCCAGGCATGAATAAATGAAGCACTGAAAAAGAACATCTGAAGGAACCAAGCACCTCCCAAGGCTCGCTAGTTTCTCTATCTAACTACAAAAGGATGTCTCTTAACTCGGGATAAAATCAAGAGACGGAGAATAACGATAGCAAACCATGTAGGGATGAGGAAGAATCTAAGGTTCATATTATTATCAAATGCAAGATAACTCAAACAGTATGGTCATGCGTATGCTGTGATCACTTTGAGAGAAATAGAATTCTGTGGTACGAGATCAACCAAGAATTTCAGTTAGAGAGAAAAAGATGAACGGGAAAAAGGATCGGAAGGTGAACAGAAAAGTGATAGTGCCATAGTGGATAACAGAGACTGCAGAAGAAGGAATAAGAATATGATTCGAGAGACCAGAAGCATTCCGCGGCGATGGCAGAATACCGAGATAACAGAATAATTTTTGTAGAATTTCTTTAGGAATTGAACCAAGTGCATCCCTTAAGCACAGACGCAGCTTTGGACCTTGAAGGACTTCAGCTTTGCGCCAAGGTGGTGGGATGTTCCTCCTGTTGACCTGAAACTAGTTTCAGGGACTAACCTCCTGCCATTACTGGTCTCATATCATTACTGATCGGACCAGCTATACCAAAGTCGTTGAGACAATTTGTACATATTCATGTCACTTTGGAATAGATAGAATTCTTTGTACCAGTTGACAGGTTTACCATTCACCATTCATCTGTATTCATGTTTACCTCGTGTTCTCTTCCAACGTTTATCGCATGAAGTGAAACACCATTTACAGTTTTTCTTATACACCATTCGCAGTTTTTCTTATACAACATACTTAAATTTGCGTAATGGAAGACTATTCATGACAATTTTCTTTTGGTTCTTCCTTTGAAGTTCTTCCTTGTACTCGAAACAGACAGGCTTAAAAGAATTCGGAAAAAGAGCGACGAGATTTTCCGAATTTTCATCCTTTGCAATTGAAATAAGAGAGGTTCAAGACTTAAAAAAGTTTATTTAAACATTATATTTTGTCTTATAAAATACCTTAATTTCCGTTATGAGGAAAGGAAAAAAACGTCTTGATGTGAATTATTTGAAAACAATCATGTCACATGTGAGCTTCCCCTCCCAGGTTTCCTCGGAAAGCATGTCTGCGACTTGAACCAGTTTCACACCCTTTTGGCGCAGACCGCTTCTATCAAACAGGGCACCGGTCGCTGATGGGTTCACTAACCGGCGATGCCGCCAGACTGTGCAGAGCGATACTCTCAGCAAGCAGCGGGAAGAAGGCGGCCAGATGGAGCCCCTTGGTGGAGCAGGCCCTCCACGGCCTCGGGTCCCGAAGCATCCTTACCCCATCCCTGGTCTCTTGCGTCATCATGCCGGGGCTCATCGACCACCACCCTCTCGCTCTCGGCTTCTTCGATTGGGCCGCTCAGCAACCGGGCTTCTCCCACACTCCGCAGACCTATCAATCCCTTTTCTGCGTTCTCTCTCGTTCCAAACAGTACGCATCCATCGACAAACTGTTTACAAGGATCAGAGCTCAATGGTTTCAACTGGATGCGGCTTCGTATTGTTCAATTATACAGGCGCAGTTGGTTTGCAGGAAGACACAACTCGCTTTTTCTACATTCATGGGTGTCGAGAGGTTTTGGGAGATCGATGGGCGGGTATGCAACTTGCTTCTAGGCGCCCTTTCTTCTGATGGGCATCTCGAGTTAGCGGAGAAATTGTTTGAGAGAATGCGTTTGGCGAAGATGGCTTTCACGAATTTGGGGTTCGGCGTCTTCATTGGGAAGCTCTGCAGGGGGGCCGAGCCTGAGAGACTCTTGGGCTTGCTCGACGGGGTCGCTGACGGGGAAATTTGCGGCGTGAATGGGTCGATTGTAGCGTTGTTGGTTGCAGACGGGCTGTGTCGTTCTTCAAAAACCACGGAAGGATGGTGGGTATTGGAGGAACTAAGGAAAAGAGGTTGTAAGCCGGATTTCATTGCATACAGTGTCGTAATTGAGTCGTTTCGGAAGTTGGGATGTTTGGAGGAAGCTCAGATGGTTCTCAAACAGAAAAGGAAGAAAAGTGTTGCCCCCAGAATTCACGAGTACAAAGAATTCATTCTTTCCTTGATTGCGGAACAAAGAATTCCTGAAGCTAAGGAAATGACAGAAGCAATTCTGGGTGGGAATTTCCCGATTGATGATGATGTCTATAACGAGTTGATTAGTCCGTTAGCTGGTATTGATGCTGATGCCGCCATTGCATTTTTTCAATCCATGGTGGCGAATGATCGGTTTCCATCAGTCGATACACTCAAGAATTTAAGTATCAATCTCTGTAGTTGTGGCAAGATTAAAGAAATGAGTGATATTTTTAAGCTGCTGGAGTTGAAAGGTTTCTTCTCCAGTGCTGAAAGATACAATGTCATGGTCTTCTTCTTGTGCTTGGCTGGAAAGGTGAAGGAGGCCTATGGAGTACTGAGAGAGATGAGAAGAGACGGCCATTATCCAGATGTAGTCACTTATAACACTGTGATGGAGGCTTGCTGTAGGGAAGACATGCTGCGTCCCGCTCGAAAATTATGGGATGAGATGTTTGCAACGGGATGTCCTGGTAACTTGCAGACATATAACATCTTAATTAGAAAGTTCTCAGATTCCGGCGAAGTTGATGTCGCCCACCGGCTCTTTGATCATATGTTAACGAGAAACATCTTGCCTAACAAGATCACGTACTCATCACTTGTCAAAGGGTTTTGTCGGGAATCGAAGATGGATGATGCTGTTGAGGTCTTAAGAAAGTCACTTGAACAGGACATCGTTCTTGGGGGATCGACGTTGAGCACATTAATCCATTCTCTCTGCGATGCGGGTACTGTCAAGAGTTGTAAAACGCTTTTCAAGCTTAGTTCATATACTTGCAAGTTTTATATTTTATCTTTCAAGGGGTGGACGGGGATTCGATGAGATAGTTGGACGGATAGGTGTCAATGAGGAGTCTTAGGTGCATAAATACCAATGGGTTATTCCTAGCTTATCTTCGATAGAGGGACAGAAAATGTTGCTATCTTGCTATTTCTTCATATGTTGATTTTGTATTTTCCGAACAGGTAACTTTGTCACAGCTTCAAAAGTTATGCGTCAGCTTGTACCTTGTGATTTAACGACCTCAGATTCCCATGCCTTTTTGCTGAAGAATTTGGTTGAGGAAGGGCATCTTCAGATGGCAATGGAACATATTGAATGGTTGAGAGGCCGCTCCCCGTCCAAACTACAAGCAGTAGCTACTGAACTTAGTGGATGTCTTTTTACTTCTTTAAAGCCTGAACCGATTCTCCAGTTGCTTCATGTAATGGATAAAAAGAGTTCGATATCTGACTGTGGTCCATGGAGAAGCATGCTCCAAAAGTATTTGCCAGAACTGGGGAATCTGCATGTTCAGAATGGTACAATGTGAAGACCCAGGTATTCCTTCTTCACTCCGTTTCGAATGTTTAGGCTAGGTTCGCTACATCGTAAATTGTTGTTTCACGTGTGCTAAATAACATATCTGGGTCCTGGGAGGTTCCTGCATAACCGACATACTGACCGAAGATATGAAAGTATGGTTTTCCCTGTTTTGAGTCTAGTAAGTAGCAAATCTTGAATATATTCTTTTGTGTTAATAACTGAATTGCCTGACAACTTTGCAAAGTTATTATATTCAATGGATTATTACAATCAAATATGATTAGCTCCGCATACCGCAGAAGAGCAGGCTAATTTTGTAGACCAAGGTCCCAAAGTAACACATTAGATGTCATCCTGAACCTCCTAAACTATATCACACACACACACACTTGGCATCATGTCCTACACCAACTTGATTCTGATTTTAGATGGTTTATTCACTCTGGAAGCTGTTTATTACTTTCAACAATAATTTGAATGGAAACCTTGCTGACCCTTGTTTGTTCAAGCCTAACTATTTAGGCTGTTTGCAGTTTTAATTCTTGTTCTTGTTTCATAAGATTAGGCACATGCAGAGTTGTTTCTCTACCTTGGGACATCAGAGTCGTTGTGCGTCATTCTAAAGCTGGAACACGGAGCTTTATTCCTACCTATGTAGGTAACAACACATGATTGTTTTTTTACTTCAATAGTGCCATGAAAGGAGGTGATTGCATTTAATACGTATCGTTGTACTTTCCCTTGATCTATTCATTGCCGTTAGCTTGAACTTTCAGGTTTCTTCTTTAGTGAGTCTGAGCAAAGCACTGTCAAACATTAACATCTCCTGAATTTATTTTTTACTCGAATAGAAGCCATCCGCAGTATTGTACAAGCGTACAATGACATGCTTTGCCTATTTGCTTTCCATGTAGAAGAGTATTTTGTTTCAATTTTTTGTACTTGCTCTCAAAGGTGTAGCAGATTGATGAGTTTGAGAATCTAAACATTAAGTCACAAGTTTGTTTTTCTGATGTAAGCTTAAAATTGTTTCCTAGCATATTTTTTACTTTGCCTCCGAGGCTGGAAAGATTTTTTAGGTGGATTTTGTTAAATCTTTTTTTTTTGTTAATGCAAGATATTCCTTACACGAGAACAACTTGTGACTTCAATGCGGTCTGTCAAGACTGCTACAATTTTCACAGGATTTATCTATTGTTGGTACAATTGGGTAGTATATTCTTTGTATTTGACAAAAACTCTAACATTGGGAACTCTATAGGCACATGTAAGTAAAACGGACCTAGTCATTCGTATACTTGGAGAATGTTGTTTAGTCTATGTTACTATATGCAAGGCCATACAAAAATTTACATGTCCAAGAAGAAAAGACAAAACTTAAAGATAATTTTCCAATGTTTTATGGAAGAGTAGTTTTACGATTTCATGACATGCTCTCTATGATTCAGTTGTGAATGTTGGTTTGAAGGTTTCAATTTTCAGATATAAAGGTTGCCCCAGTTATGAACCTTTCCACTTGTTGCTGTCAGATACTGCTGTTATTACTAATGCTGCTGGCAGGAAGATTGCAAAAATTCCAAATAAGAACTTGATCTTTGACATTATACATGTATTCTAATGGCCAATTTGCCAGTTTCGTCTTGTTATCATGAATGCTAAGAAGACCGCCACCAAAGGTATATTATTGAAAGAGTCTTCTGTTGAGAAGTTGGATCAGCTGGAAACTCTGCAACCTCATGGTCACAAGCAAAGTCAGCTGAGAGGAAAACTACTAGTCACAAGTGAAGGTGATAGAGAGTTAAGCGAATCTAACTATCTAAGGAACGAAGGTCTGGGTATCTGTATCTCAAGGATGCTTCTCCAGTCTTAACACATTGAGCAGAACTGCTTGAGTTGGAGATTTGGCAGCTTCTGTCACGGGTACCTGTCTCTGCCTAGCGTCAGAGCATGTTAAGAGAATTTGGGTAAATCAATTATGGAGGGCAAAAAAAAAAGATTAGTTTTCAAGCGGGACATGGAATTGCACCATTACCTGGTGAATGATAAAAAACGCACAGATGACGAGCAGAGTTTGGAAGTGGCTTCTGCGAGATGACCTAGAAAATTTGAAATGGCTACATTCTCTCATCTAGTGAGATGTTGGTTATCAAATTGCTCTCCTGTTAGATTTTCTTTTATGTTCCTTGAAGAGATTAATGTTCTTTTTTTGTTAATTCCTAAGTGCATTGCCTCACAGTTGTAATTTATTAGATGAGATTGTAACGGCAATAAAATTGTCATTCAAGGGGAATATGTCTCTAATGTTTTTTGCTTTTGTTTATTATTTTTGTACTGTTAACAATAATAAATCTGCGTTCCGTTTTTGTTCATGTTATTTTTGTTACCGTACAATCTTAGTATCGACATTCATATTTTTTCCTAAAAATACGGATTTGAAGCCCCTAGAGCAGCTGTCAGACATGATTTGGTATTTGCTTGGAAACAATCACATTTTTTCATTTTTGAACATTTTTAAGTCGATCTTGTTATCTAAAGTGGGTAAAGCCATCATCTATATATTCCCTGCCACTTCCAGTCGTAACTCTCTCATTACCATATGGTCTCTGCCCGTAGTAGTAAAGTTTAGTAAAGAATCAAACGGATCTACATGGAAAGAGGCAACAATATGATAATCTGCATTTCTTAAAAACAGATCTTTATTTTTATTTGGAATATCCAGGTTTACTTTACTCCATCAGACATCCGAAGGTCGCCAGTCCTAACTTATGTTAGGTAAAGCAAAAAAGGAAAACAAAAGGATATCGTTCACTTATCTCCTCAAGAATGATCGACTTCCAATGAAGAAACTTCCTACAATTTAAAAAAATAAAAACCCTTAAAACAAGAACCTCACCAATAGGAGATTACTGAACACGCAAATATAAGAAGAAACTTCATAGACAAAAAGATCAATCCCTTAAAACAAGAACCTCACCAACAGGAGATCAATAGACACACAAATTTATGTGAATTGACTGGCCCCATCAGGAAGTTGCATCAGGACCAGCATTATTGACATCAGTTGCATCAGAGGAACCATTTAGATGGCTGCTGAATTCAGAACCATATATATGCCCCATCTTCAAACGCTTTGTCTCCAGATATCTCCGGTTTTCAGTTGTTATTGGAGAAACTAAAGGTACCCTCCCAGCAACAGTCAAACCATAACCCTTAAGTCCAATGTATTTTGCAGGGTTGTTGGTCATCAGCTTCATTGTTCTAACACCCAGATCTCTCAGTATCTGCAAGCCAAGGCGCACATACCCCAAAATATATCATATTTCTGTTCAAGCAAATCCAAGTGAGATATCTCATATGATGATCCATTCGTGAAATGCATGCAAATCTATCTAGCAAAAGAACACTGCCAAGGAAGGGGAACACAGAGTCTAGGAGAAGAAAAGTGCCATTAATAATCTTCAGCTCGGAACCAACCCAGAGGAAAATACCAACAGACCTAAACCGCCACATTTTACAGCAATGGCTGGAGTTTGAAGATTGTGAATTCGGATGTTTACATAGGATGAACACAGAGGAAAATGCCAGCAGACGTCAACCTGCTAAAGGTTGGACCATTTTTCAGCAATGTCTGCAGTTTTTTAAAACGTGAATTGTAAGGTGCTCATACTACATTTTTCAACCGAAAGATATACAACTATGATAAGTACAGGTCCAGCACTTGAGCATCTTTCAGGCTTGGGACAAATACTGGATATCGTTTTTACATAACTAATGCTATTTTTCACCCTAAGCAGAAGCGCAGTAACAACCTCTGATATAAACACAAATAACCAGATGAAGTGTTGTCTTTTGTGTTACCTGTGCACCAATACCATACTCCCTGGAGTCAACTGGCAACCCTAGTTCCTCATTAGCTTCGACTGTATCACGTCCATCATCCTGGAGGTTATATGCACGCAGCTTGTGTCCAAGCCCAATGCCCCTTCCTTCATGCCCTCGCAAATAAATAAGCACACCTCTTCCAGCAGATTCAATCTGCTCCATTGCACGTGCTAGTTGAATCCCACAGTCGCATCTGGCAGACCCAAATATGTCCCCTGTAAGACACTCTGAATGGACCCGAACCAATACATCCTGACCATCTCCAATCTCTCCCTGTTCATTAAAATAATGAAAAAAATGTGGGTAATCAGAAGAATGGGAACTTGATGAGGACTCAAAGCTGCCATAAAGCATAATTTTCACAACATTGTCACAAAGCTCAGTGCTGTAAATGGGTTTTATTTTTTTATCTACAGGGAGTCATGGCTCAAAAGCTGCTATATCACCAACTGCAAGATCTTGTGTGGTGGTAAGCGGCAGCAACAATGACATCCTTTTCATCAGGTCCCACTTAAATGAAATAGAGAAACAGCAGTCTATTTGACATCACCAGTGCACCTTAACGAAAGCGATGTGCTCAATTCCATCCAACTGAGAATGATAGCAATATGCTTGGAAGGGGCCCCATTTTGTAGGTATGCGTGCTGCAGATGCTCGCTGCACTAACTTCTCCCGCTTCCTTCTATACCTGTTCAAGAAGCAGCATTTAACTATCATAAAAGTTCCTTAGTCTGCATTTAAATGACAGAGCTAGATACCCTCTCCAAAATAATCGATTTGAATGCACCAAAATAAAGCACATTTAGCATGTTTGTGTCAATCCAAATTCCAAAACCATAAAAACTGATAGCTCTTAAGAAAGACGAGGGGGAGAAATATTTGGTTGACTTGATGATGTCAACTTCCTCAGCTGCATATGGTTGAAGTTCTGTCAGTGAACCAATGAAATTCGCAGATTCTTCTTTGTTCGCAACTTAAGACCAGTGTTGTACAGACGTACAATATGGTTCTGTATCATATGACACATACCGTCGCTTTTAAATTGGCAATATTACACCACCTGTATCGCAAACATGTGGTGTATTGTATGTGTATCACATGTATCGTGTGATAAATAGTCTATATTGTATAAGACAGGGTGTATCGAAAGAGCCAATACACCCCATATCGTATAATATGGGTCGATTTCGAAAAGTAAGGGGTGACTGAGTCCAAACCCCCCTTTTTTGTAATAAGTTTTAAAATTTGACTTCCTCTTCATTTCTAAACATATTTAAGAGTTGAAGGAGAGGGAGTTTGTGGCAATTTTGAAAGAGAATCATTGATTTCACTGTGGAATCGTCAATTTGAGGGCAGATTTCTGTGTGGGTGACCGATTCTTGTTTGAAGAAGGAGGGTTTTTCCATTTTCTTCTACAAAAGACAAGATACGAATGAAGATGATGAAGATTATGAATGAAACTGTTTTCATTTGTTATTGCATTAAAATTTATTTCATCTTGCAATGTGATGTATAACAATTAAAACTTGTTCTTTGTTGTGTTATGGATCTTCATTTATGACTTAGTAAGTTGATCATGTTATGAATTATGTTTCTTGATGTCTTAGATCATGCTATGTTATCATATGATATTATGACTTGTGAATGTTCATGGAATAACTTCATAGCTATAATAACCAGTAAACTATATAGCTATAATAAGCCTACCATTATGTATAACATGTTTTTTATAAAGAACATTTTTCTTGTTTTTTCCTAATATTTTTCTATTTTTTCCAATTTCTTCTGATTTTTTTGAATTAGAATAATAATTTTACGATACAGATACAATACGGTACGAAACTCTTTGCAATATAGCATATCTATTGGCTGGACCCATATGGCTTATGATATGCTTTTTACAACATTGCTTGAGACATGTACACAGCATAGTTATCTAAAGCATTTGGTTACCCAGTGAG
The DNA here is from genome assembly GCA_011799765.1 of Nymphaea thermarum. Classification (NCBI taxonomy): domain Eukaryota; kingdom Viridiplantae; phylum Streptophyta; class Magnoliopsida; order Nymphaeales; family Nymphaeaceae; genus Nymphaea; species Nymphaea thermarum. The sequence continues at coordinate 114,635 of JAANDH010000067.1, forward strand.
ACTTAAAATTCAGTCGTCCTTGTTCAGAACATCAACTGCATATTCAAGGCAAGGTATCTAAGTTGACCAAAGTCGTGATGCGTTGCAGTGAACTCTGATCTGTCTCTGAAGTCAGACCTAAGATAAGTGCTCTGTTGCAGCAAATCACATATTATGCATCAAATGATGTGAAAATAAGACTTTGAATCAGATTGGGTTTCTTCAGCAAGAAAGACATAATTTTCTTTTTCAGATAAACATAATTACCATGAAAATGTCCAAGGTTGGTTCTCTAACATGTATTCAAGTTTTAGACAAACAAAGACATTCTCTGATAGACAAGCACTACTTAGTGCACTCTTTTAACAAACTGTTGAAAAGATAAAACAGTATTTCCTGACCAATGATTCTGTCTTTCAAAATCTAAGAGTCCGAGCACAAATAGCCTTTTATACCTGATTAGATCGGCAATTGATATAATCTTCAAGTTCTCCTTTTTGGCAAATTCACGAAGCTTTGGCAATCGAGCCATTGAACCATCATCATCGACAATTTCACACAAAACTCCAACTGGGTCTGACCCAGCCAACACCGCGAGATCCACAGAGGCTTCTGTATGTCCAGCTCTTTTTAGCACACCACCCTCTCTGTACTTCAGAGGAAAGATATGACCTGGACGGTTGAAATCCTCAGGCTTTGAATGAGGAGATGCAAGAGCCTGGATGGTTCGTGTCCTATCCTTGGCAGAGACTCCCGTGGTTGTACCAACTTTTGCATCCTAGGAACAAATAGATGAAGAAATAACAGTTGATATGAATTATATTCAACAGAAAGAACTATAAATTTTAAGCCTCTGAATACATCCTGCCCCTACAACTCATTCAAGGGGAAAGAATATCAGAATCAAGCAACAAGAAGCCATTTTATATAGAGGAGTAGCACACAGCTTCATGACCAGTTTCTCAAGGCATGGAAAGGAGAAAGGAAAAAAATAGAACCTTCTATCTCTTGTTGGTAATTGGTACAAATATAAGTGATCCGGTAAACAAGTTAACAATCAATCTGAGTAAGATAATATTCCAGGTCTTTGATTCAAGCCAACCACATATAACAAAGAATTGGAGGATATGTGTACATTAATATGGCAGTCCATGATAATCAAATTGTATATATAATATACAGACAACACATACCACTGATATTGTGAATGCAGTAGAAAGCTTCTCTTCATTTTCTTTGTGTGACACCATTAAAGGAAGATCTAACCTCTCTAAATGTTCTCCTTTCATGGCCACACACACGATCCCAGTCCCATGTTTTACAATAAAGGCCATTGCTTCTGGTGTTACCATGGAGGCAGCCATTATGAGGTCTCCCTCATTTTCCCGGCTTTCGTCATCCACAACAATTACAAACTGTGAATTCAAAACAATAGATGTTAGAAAGTACCTCTAAGAAGTCCAACAGTAGAAAGAAACTAAACCATGTCAACAGAAAAGGCTGCACAGCGATAGTTTACCTTGCCTTGGCTAATATCCTCAATAGCTTCCGCAATAGAGGAAAATCCTTCTGAAGGACAATCCAGATCACCATCAGTACCATTGCTTTCCCGTACAAAAAAGTCATCACTCTCAGGGATGACTTTTGAGCCATCTGCTCCAGTTGCCACAGCTTTAGTTTTAATTTCCGGATTATTTTCTGACGCTACATTGTCTTGAAAAGAAGATCTGCTACTTCCAAAAGCATGTGCAACAGCTCCTAGATCACCTTTGCAGCTAAGGCAGACAGCATTTACTTTTAAATTGACTCGCAATGAGTTCCAGCCCCTCAAGTTTCCTGATAGCTGACTACTAAAGCTGAGCCCCTTAACCTCATGTAGCAACTTCTGGTACCTGAGAAATGGGTATATTAGAGACAGGTATCCAAGTTATCCAACGCATGAATTCTAACAATATTTCTCATGCTGCATGGTTAACATATTCACATTTCACTTATGAATACAAACAATAACAAAGGTATACTCTCTAGTTCTTTTCACAATAGAAAACCATTGACCACAGGAAAACGATTTTATGCTATTAGCAAGTCGTAGCATCTGTCCTTTCTTCACACAAATAACAACACAGTGTTCATATAAAATTTCTTGTGACTAAGTTGAGAGATTATGAGAGGCAAAGCTCGTCTATGGCTGCTGTATGATGCAGATTTTTTTCCCAGTCCTACATCTGCAAATCAATTGCCAAGATGAAATCCATACTCATTGAGCTTCACAACACCAATTCATGAAGACATGTTGCACGAGTGACTACAGTACATGCATTAGTATTTTACTATTAACTCAAAACACGCAATATTTCATATTTGATTAAAGTGATACAGCATCAAGGTATGCATGATTACATGTTCTGGATATGTTTTACCTGATGAAGCAAAAGCACCACAGCTGCTGGATGTCTTAAGAATTGGATATTTGGCCATAGTATTTAAATTTAGCAAATCAAAATTACGGCAAAACAGTTGGTTTCTCCCCTCCACCTTCCAGAGTTGCTGATCTCTTTCACATAAATGAGGAGTTGTTAAGTTTAATTGGTATAACCATAGCCGTAGATCGGAATGAAATTTTGAAACTACCGAGATGTTATCCTTAGATACTGGAATCTTGTGAAATTTCTATATTTACCTTACAGAAGGGATTTTCTTAGTATCTGCCAACATTTTACCTTTGCTAGGTTATAAATGATTTTCTTTCTTAGTGTGATGATGATTTGCCAGATACTGAGAATATATTTCACAATAATACGCCAATTCGATGACCAAACTGTCATGATCATAATGAAAGCACCGAGTTTTACTTAGTAAATAGCGTTTCCAAGCGTGCTTTCTTTGCATTTTTTTATTGCCAAGACCAAGACGGCCCAGACGGATGTTTTTGACAACGCGTACAAGCTGGCAGCTTTCTCTCTCCCTCGCTGCATAAGAGGATAAGCACAGTATTGTATTATTTGCAGTACCCAACCACCACAAAATTATGCGTGCAGCACTACATAAAACTCAAAATATTTATCCTCTAAGTCTGAATTACTTAAACAATATCAAAGTCTAGCACTTATCTAGGGGTTCACATTCATGAAAACGTACAGACGGTAGCATCGCGGGGTATCAAATGATCAATAAACTTCAAATGATCGATAAACTAAGTGATGGAGAAACCTAGTTAATAGGAATATTCAATGGAGAAGACAATTTCGATTCCGAGCTTTTCTACTGAAAATTAAACCAAGATAACTGTGTATAAAACCCATTACTTGACGCCCCAGCGGAAGTGGAAAGGAAAAATGAAAAAGATATGACAAACTAGGCCCAAGACTTACCCCAACCGAGAGATTTCCATTGTGGGGCAAGTCATTCTAAAAGAACTGATTCCTCTCGCTCCCGCCATTTGTTTCGCGGGCTTCCTTCAGAATTCAAATCAATTGTTCTATCGACGAAAACAACATGACCGACCAATCAGAAAATAAAGAAAAAGGATCAGTTGATATCTCATCGAAGAACTCAGACCTGAATTAAGCGGATCCGCACCTAACTTCTTGCGGAGGGATTGATTTTGAAACCACCACGTTTGTTCTGCTTCTCTGAAGGAAGTCAGCGAGCCAAGGGACGAGAGAGAGAGAGAGAGAGAGAGAGAGAGAGAGAGAGAGAGCTGAGAGCGAGCGTGAGAGAGAGATAAGTTGGTAGTGGTGTTCGATAGAAATTACAGAGAATGTTCGTCCAGGCAAGGACCTTTCAACCATAATATTAAAAACCACCCATAGTTTCTAAATTATACGGCAAAGCGGCATTTTCATACCGAATGTCAAGCACAAAATGCAAATTACATCTTCAAATACGGAAGAATCGATGTAGCGTTTCGGATTCGTGAATCGTATTACGAAGAGAGTTAAAGCATTTCCAGCTTTTTTAGCTTTTAAAAAATGATTTTAGATGACAAAAGAAAACATCATTTATGTTAATTCCTGTAGATTTAATACTGGATGACCAAACCTTTATCTCTAGCTTTTCAAAAGCTAAAGTGTTAAGTTTCCAAAAGTTTTCAAAAATATATTCACCTTTTGCTATAATACTTTGCAAGGATAGAACTGAAATCTCCTCAATTCCTAATTAAAAGTAGGTAGACGTAACCATTGACTTTTTGTAGAAGAAGCAAAAAAGGTGAAATCACTGCTCGCAAAAAAGGGAATATCATGTACTGTTTTTGTAATATTTCCGAGCATAGCATGCACCTGTTTGCAGAAAAGGCTTAAACACTTTACAGTTTTATGGGACGATATAAAAAACTACAAAACTTTATATTTTCCAACGTAACAAACTTTAATTTTAACATGTATAGAATTCATTGCTTCAGCAATAATATACAGGAAGGGGTCTGCCAGACCCCCACCATTTTTGTATGTTCAAAAAGGACAATAAAAAGAGACTTTAACTTGAGCCCTCTTATTCAATGATTGTCATCAAAAGCAGCGACTTATCTATTATGATGTTGTCCTTGTAAGATTTGGTGTTTCAAACTCGAGATTGTCCGTATCATGGTAGACTGAGTTTAGTATGAATATATAAAGAACAGGAGTTCAGTACTTGGTTGAATGTCCTTCCGACATGAACTGACAGAGTGTACTTGAAATCATCTTAAAAAAGAGAAGATATGTTTATTAAGTCTCCTCATTGTCGTTCTACTGGTTTTTGTCTCCTGTCATGCTTTACGTTGAGAAAGTACAGAAGCAATGACTTGATTGCGGACGTGAAGGTGAGTCCTTGTTCAGGTTTGGGAGTTGGGAGCATGTCCTACCAGTCGCAGTTAACATGGAAGGAGCTGATTTTCAGTTTTGTTTCTATGGTGATAAATTGGATGGATACTGTTGTGGTTTGATTGCATCTCATGCAGCTAGCCTTTCTCTCTGTTTGCTTTTCTACAAATTCAGTCATTTGTTTCTGAAACCTGTACACAATCTCTTGCAGGTCTCATTATTTACAATGTTCAGGATTTTGCCTCTGCCATCAAAGGCCTGGTTTATGATAGCCATCAGGTCCCTTCAAGATGGCTCAATCTGCAGTTTTGCCGAAGGAGGCAAACAAACTCCGTTACTGTCTTGCCCACTCATTCTATTCTGTCTGGTAGCTAGATTGGAGAGCCACCTATCATTTCTGCTACTACAAAAGAGATGCAACCACAAACTATTATATGGTGAAAAACAAGCTCCTAGAACTTGGTTCCTGTGCTTGATATATCGCCCCACCTTGAGTTTCATGCAGCAAAAAATATTTGGTGCCGGTACTCTTTTTTGTTTACAGAAATTCATCATCCTTAAATGTCTTATGCTTATCTATGTGGATGGCAGTACCACAAAACATAGTTTCTAGCTGGGATCAACTCATACAACAGCTGGGATCGTGAATTTGCAGGAAGGATTCTTCTCCTCGGCCTTGACATCGAATAATCGATTCCCAAAAGGCATGCTTCACTTCATTTGCAGAAGGAACGCATTTTTTATTTGCTCAAGCGAACAAACACGGTGAATGTCAAACTTGTTGCAAACTCCGTTGTAGCCACTCTCAAACTAAATTTCGACACTAAATTTGAAGATGGACCCTGTACAGATGGTTGTGAGGGCCTTATATTGCCTCTGTGGTAAGTATTTGAGTAGATGCATAGGCCTACCTATGGGGCATTGGCAGCAGTAAATTAAGTGCATATTGCCTTGCCTCATGGACATTCATCATTTAATATTTCATCCTCAATCCTCCAAATTCCCCTCTCTATGCCTTCACAATAGCTAACAGGGTTGATTGCCCAAAGTATGAAAAATCATTTGGAAGCTTTGCCATAGGTTCCCACAGTTACCCCATCTCATTGGGCTCCAAGAAACGATATCTGTAGCTCTTTCCAGTGCAGAAGCAACGTACCCCGCATCATCAAATCCATTGGCCGAGCACGGTTATTGTGATTGCAATTCCTTCTCCAAATCCAAGATCTTGGCATCACCTTGACCAACCATCAGATACGCCAGCACGAAAGCATGGGCACTACAAATCTTGCACGGTCCATTCAAAATTTCATCCTTCGAAGCAAGCAAACTGAAATTGACATCCACATTGTTAGGTAGAGATCAACTGTCAAAGAAGAACTTCAAATTGGCTATCCCTCCACGAAAGATTATATGGCTGATGAATTCACAAAACCATTCAGGACCACAACTTTCTTGGCCCCATTCCGAGCTCCATATAAGGCCAGCCACGTTGAGCTTGCCGAGGAATGTAAAGATACAAGGAGTTACTGTCTGATGGATGCAATCCTAACATTGTATCTCGCCATGACACGGTTCTGAAAATGGAAACTCTGACAGCAGAAATCAAAGCTAAAGAAGACATTGAAGCCACGAAATTCTATATATAAAGTCCAAATTCAAATTTCTGATACCATTACCTTTAAAAAAAAAAACTGTCAGGAACACGAGAGCACTGTACATAAAAACTTGCTCTCGTGCAACATAACAGAAGAAAGAGATTTTCCAGGCGCAGAACTATGTCTACACACACAAACACCGGAAACTAGGTAGTTAATGCATTAGTATATACAAGTGGTGGAACTATAAATCTCATATAAAATATGAATTTGATAAAATAAATATGCATGATTGGTAAGCCCTTGATCCATATACTAACTGATCTGGATCTTGCAGGCCCATATCCAGACTTTTGTTTCATTTACCGTGGGGCATGACACGTGTCGATGACCACCGCGACATCCACGAGGCGTCTGGTTTAGTTCCTCGTGGCGTTGGAGCCGTTAAACCACGTGGGTCCCACCCCTAGCTTTCCGACAACCGGGAGGCACCGGAAAGCGGCGATTGAGCCCCAGTTCATTGCAATCACACAACCTTCTACCGACTTTCTCCCCACGTGATCCTCGCAATTCCCATGCCTCCCCTCAACGCTGCTCCTCAGAAGAAGCAGAAAAGAATAGGGATAGTTTGGTCATAGGATGAACCCGGTTGCCCCGTCATGGCCCCCCGGCCTTTGCCTTTCGGTATATACCCACCCACCGAACAAGTAGCTGAGATCGGCAGTTCCCTTTTTTCGCGCGCTCCGATCAGCAAGAAGAAAGCGGCGGGAACGCCGGGAAGAAGAAAAGGGTGATCGCGCGGAGGTATTGGGGAATTGGCAGTTCCTTTTCCATCCCCTGCATTTCCCAATGGAGAGTTTGGTCTTCTCCCGCACGCCGTCCCTTTCCAATTCCCTCTTTTCCCATCACCTCACCTCACCAAAGTGCAGACGAACGCACCTTAATCCTTCTCTTCCTTCCCCTTCCCTCCCTTCTCTTTGCAACTCCCTCCGACTCTCGCCCTTCCCTCGCCGGGAATTCCGATTCCCTTTGTCCCTGAACTCGTCTCCCAGCCGGTTTACGATCAAAGCTTCCGCCCAGAAGACTGATTCTCCGGCAGCGGCACCGGAGGGCGCGAAGTTAGTGCCTCTCGTGATATCGGTGGCGATCGGGCTTCTGGTGAGATTTGCTGTGCCGAAGCCGGTCGAGGTATCGGCGCAAGCATGGCAGCTTCTGGCGATCTTCCTCTCGACGATCGCCGGGTTGGTTCTCGGCCCCCTGCCCGTCGGGGCTTGGGCGTTCATTGGCCTGACGACTGCGGTGGCCACCCAGACGCTCCCCTTTGCGGCGGCGTTCGGCGCATTCACCAGCGAGGTTATCTGGCTCATTGTCATCTCTTTCTTCTTCGCCCGCGGCTTCGTGAAGACGGGGCTTGGGGACCGCATCGCCACCTACTTCGTCAAGTGGCTCGGTCGCAGCACGCTCGGGCTGTCGTACGGGCTCACCATCAGCGAGACGTTGATCGCACCGGCGATGCCGAGCACCACGGCTAGGGCCGGCGGGGTCTTCCTGCCCATCATCAAGTCTCTGGCGCTCTCTGCGGGAAGCAAGCCTGGGGAACCCTCTGCGAGGAAATTGGGTTCCTATTTGGTCCAATCGCAGTTCCAGGTTCCATTTTCCTTCTTTTCTCATTTTTTCTTGTCCTTTATTCTCTTGTATTGGATTTGGAATTGGAGATTGTAAGTTTCATTTGAATCAACACATTGATGAACTTCAGTTAAACTGTGAAACCTTTCGCTGTTTGTCGCCGATAACGGTGAGGTGAAATTGGAAAATTCTAGCCTCACTATTTTCCCTCCCTCGCAGGAGCTCCCATAATCCTGCTTCACATCCTAATTCAAATTACCTCGACACATGCTTCAACCTCTGAAAAGGGAAGCTCTCACTTTGCGCTGAAATTAGTACTGATGCTGCGAAAGCATTCAGGAAACAGAATAGGCTTTTTAGATGATTAGATTTGGGCATTTTGAGGTATTGCTGATGAAGGCCAATGTAGTTGGGAGCTTGTTTGTTAAGTTTATGTTGGGACAACCCTTGCAACGAACGTGTCGCAGATGTACATGAAAATCCTAAATAGGAAGACATTGTAAGGAAGTTGTGGCAATCAAGGGAATAAGCTTGCTGTTTTCCTTTGTACAGTTCACGAGAATTGGAACATCATGATCAAATTAGCCAGTAATGGAAATGATGGGAGAAGATGGCAGGTGTTTTATTGCTTGACTTGGTCTTATTATGGTCTTTTTCTGATGATATGTTTATTCATGCTGGGCTTAGTGCCATTGCATATGCTTGAGTGCATCTTCGATAGATGTTTCTGAAATGTAGTATATTACCATGTGTGCGACCACCTTAAATTATTAGAAACCCAAGTTTTAAACAATAAATATCCCTTTTCTGTGTGGGCAGTTTGATATAATGAGATGGTATAGACACTTTTATTCTACTTGTTACTCCTTTGTTAGCATTTTATATCATACCTTTTTTTCTCTTTATTTTGTTTAAAGAGAAGTTAATAAATAGAGTGTGTGGAGCGTTGACCTTCAATTGTTATATGGGGCTGTATCGTATGATATGTATTGTCACTTTTTGAATTTGCAATACGATGCACCACTTGTATTACAAACAGGTAGTGTATTGTATATGTCGCAGGGGCATTTGTGAAACTGCAAGACACCTATGTTAGGACTGCTTCCCCTTCCAGTAATTTTTTTCTTTTGGTGTTCGGAGTAATGCATGTAACATGTGATACACAGCCTGTTGTAAATCATCATCAATATCATCATCATCATCAATATCATTAGTCCAAAGAAAAGTATAATCTTCTAGTTTCTTGGGTTCATCTTCGAAACCATCTTCATTTTCTAAAAAGATCACATTTCTAGAAACATAAACTTTATCTCTTTTAATATCATAACATCTATAACCCTTTTGAGTTTCGGAATACCCAATAAAAACACAACAA
>JAANDH010000067.1:125587-223315 GCA_011799765.1 Nymphaea thermarum
AAAAGGGGTAAAAAGGGAAAAACAAAAAATAATAAAAGAAGAAAAGATACATAAAGAAAGTAAAAATTACATAAGTGTCCTAAGTACCCAAAAGATATAGAATATATATATACATATAAAACATATATTAGATGACTAATATATGTGATATATATAAATATATATATGTATACATATGGGATACATACATTCTAACACCTGTATCATATGATACGGCTCTATTTGGAAAAGTAGGGTGTCTAAAGCCCCTTTTTCAAAATGAGTTTTAAAACTTGCCTTCCTCTTCATTTACAAACATATCTAAGAGTTGAAGGAGGGAGAGCTTGTAACAATTTTGAAAGGGAATCATTGTTTTCATCGTGAAATCATCAACTTGAAGGCACATCTGTGCTTGGGTGACCGATTCTTGTTTGGAGAAAGAAGGTCTTTCCATTTCTTCTATGAAAGGTGAAATGGGGATGAAGATTATGAATGAGACTATTTTGTTTTCTTGTTTGCACTAAAATTGGATAATTTCATCTTGTGATGTGACGTAAAACAATTAAAACTTGTTTTTTGATGTGTTGTGGATCTTATTACTTATCATGTAGATCAAAGTTATTTATTCCTAGGTCATATCTGCACACAACATGTTAAGAATTATTTGCCAACAAAAACCTCCATTTGCTTGTCAAGAGGTTGGACCTGATGCCTACAGATTGAAAGAGGTCAATAGTTCAAATATGTAGGACGGACCCTAGGTGCCTTTGGTATAAACTAGTAGGGATGTGCTAATCCTAGTTTGCTTGAGGAAAGAAAAATAGGGTCCATGATGCAAAATGTTAGTTCAAATTTTATTGGCTGGTAATTGGTTCAATTTTGGAGTTTCTCTGTGGTGTTTTTATTCCTGCAACATACCATCTTTATGTTATGATGTGTTAATCCTTTGGTTAATTAATTCTTTATGCTTTACAGTCAGCAGGAAATTCTAGTGCTCTTTTCTTAACTGCCGCAGCACAGAACCTACTCTGCCTAAGATTGGCTGAAGAACTTGGTGTAAAAATTGCCAGTCCCTGGGTTTGCTGGTTTAAAGCTGCGAGTTTACCAGCAATTGTTTCTCTTCTCGCTACTCCTTATTTGCTTTACAAAATCTTTCCTCCTGAAACCAAAGATACTCCCAATGCACCTGCTTTGGCAGAACAGAAACTGAAGGAGATGGGGCCTGTTACGAAGAATGAATGGGTGATGGTTGCCACAATGGTCCTTGCAGTCTCTCTATGGATATTTGGGTAAGCTGCATATTAAGGTCATCCTACAGGCCCATAGTGATGTACATATTTCTAGTTTAATTTATTTATTGATCCCAGGTACTATAGCATATCAAACGGCAAGCTAGGTCTTCCTACTCCATTCGTTACGTTTTTAAAGTGCTTCACCAAGTATTGCCTTTTTATAATGATATAGTCTAGTTCTTATTAGTCATTGCTTCATCCCAGTGGTTTCTTGATAATCAAACATCATTCATTGCACCTAATTTTTTGGACTTATTCATGTTTGTTTATGCTCTATAACTGCATATAATATATCTTGTATTTTTTTTTTCTTTTTCTTGGAGTTTTTAAGATACTCCTTTAGTCGTAAAATAAACTTATATTCATTCTTTGAAATTTAGTGGAGCAGTTATTATGTGCATGTTAATAATTGTGAAAATTGGTAAAGAAGATTAGTTATTTCAGACTTCTGTTGGTATGTCATGCTAGCACAAGACAATTTTTATTTCCAGATGATGAAAGAAAAATGAATCTTAATCGTGTGACTGCGTCAAGGTAACTGTCTACCACGATGAATTTTACATGTTTTTTGTTCACTACAAATTTTAAAAAAATATGTCTTTTCTACTATTTTTCTTTTAAAAACATTGGCAAACATCGTTAAAAGTATTTTTAACTATAAAAGAAAAAAATGAAAAATGTGCATATAAAATATTAATCATTAAAGAAAAGGGGAAAACTGAAAAGGTCATGATATTACTGCTATGATTATTCTCTGATGATATTTTGAAAATATCATGATATTTTTCCATAATATTGGCTGGCTGCAAATGTAAAAAATATCATGATATTCAAAAAATTGGTGATATTTGTGATGGTGGTTAGATGGTTGTGCAAAATATTCTTCCAAATTTCCAATGACAAATGGATGATATTGTACCCATACTTGCTGAATGCGCTTGTGCTTGAACAAGCTTGAACTGTTATTTTTAGCCAACATACTCGAGTTATGTTTGAGCATGAGCTTGGCTTACTCCGTAAATGGGTATACTTGAATTACTAGTTTCCTAACCCATTGTTGGATGATGATTAAAGAGCACAAAAATCTAAATGTTTTAGAATCTTAAAATTTTTCTTGTTATTTTTCCTGAATATTAGGTGGTCAGGAATTTGAAATCAGTTGTAAAATGTGCCTTTGTGTTCCATTAGATCCGAGTGCACCGCAGGAAGTATGAAGAATCAAATTTGGTTTGTAGAAAATATACCCACATCGTTAAGCTCACAGCTTTTGGCTTTTTATGTGAGACTGTCAAATTTTCTACTTTTCTGGAAGTTTATCAGCAAAATCTTGGCAATATTAAACAAACTAGAACTGTAGAGAAATTAATGTTTCTAGATAAGAATTTCTTTCTATTTGCACTAACATTTTTTTCTTTTTAAATGTTTGATGGTATTTATTGGTGCTTTTGGAAAATAGAAGAATAAAAAGTATGGAAAGTTTGTTGTTTAATGATGTTTCTCTCTCCATCTTTTCAAAAAGTAAAAGTGGTATTGGTCTTAGTCTAATAGTAAAAGTGGTATTGGCCACTTACCGGTGTCGACACTCCAACACCTGGATACCGACACTTGGACATGGCAGGATACATTTTGGATCGGGTTTGGGTCAGACCCGATCCGAACCACTTTATTAACCCGACATTCTTTGTTTTGTTTGAGACTTTCTTTCTTATGACTTATGAGACTAGTGATGAACAATGTTTTGTTTGAGAATTTGAGACTTTCTTTCTTATGACTTATGAGATTGTAAGAGTGAATTATTAATTTAATGTTTTTTTATTATCCTTTTTAATTTTTTAGAATATAAAATTCGCCGTGTCCGCGTATCCTAAAATTTTGAAAATTGCCGTGTCCGCGTACCCATACCCGTGTGGCATAGGTCTTAGAACTCTGAAAGATGAGAGTCTATGAGCAGATGCCAGAAGATTTGTAGGAAGAACTTTTTTGTTCCAGCGTTCTGCATTGTGTTTTATTCCAGTGATTCAGCTCCATTTTCTGTTACTTTTATTTGCTATTATTCATATGACGTGCTACTTTGGCCAGTTAATGCGTAGTGATGTCCTCAGAAAAGATTACTTTTATGTGGTGGCTCATTTGTATTTACCACTGCATACGAAGGATGAATGTTCTCTGTCTGCAAACTTGTATTGTTTGCTGAAATGATGGAGCTGATACTTCGTATTTTTTATGTACAGAGAATCTGTTGGTGTATCTAGTGTTGTGACTGCAATGCTTGGTTTGTCTGTCCTTTTGCTTCTTGGGGTGCTGAATTGGGATGATTGCTTGACCGAGAAGTCAGCCTGGGACACATTGGCTTGGTTTGCTGTCCTTGTTGGAATGGCTGGTCAACTAACAAACCTTGGCATTGTGTCATGGATGTCAAGTTGTGTGGCAAAGTCACTTCAGACCTTCTCATTAAGCTGGCCTGCTGCATTCTGTGTTCTTCAGGCTGCATACTTCTTGATCCACTATCTATTTGCAAGTCAGACGGGCCATGTGGGTGCCCTGTATTCTGCATTTTTGGCCATGCACTTGGCATCAGGGGTACCTGGTGTTCTGGCAGCTCTTGCACTAGCCTATAACACTAACCTTTTTGGTGCACTAACACACTATAGTAGTGGGCAAGCTGCTGTATATTTTGGAGGTACGGTTTTTTTTCTTGTGATTCATTCTTCAGTTATCATTTTGGAAATTTGTTTCTGCAACACGTCTTTTCTTGTATCTTTACTTTCACCTTCCTATCTGGAGATATGGCCGATCAAGGATCTTAACCTAATCTAACTCAGGTGGGGACCTACATTTAGAATGTCGCAGCTATAGCTTTGAGAGTATGTGCTTCCAGTTTTCAGATGAAACCTGCTTCACGATATATGGAGAACTAAATACCAAAAGATTAGGACATGTGACTGACCTTGTTGATCAAAGAACATTGTAAGCCTTCTGGCTTCAAATACTCTTTAGTTTATAAGAAATACCTCCATTTGGTGAGAGTGGTAGTAGCCTGACAACTTCATGACCAGCATTCCTTAGTCGCATGTGATTATTAACCTTTTGATCTGATCAAACCAAAATTCATCTATTGATGTAGCCAGGTATAGCTTTAATTCTGTGTCTGGCCTAGAAGCAACTGTTAACAGCTATAGCTGCACTTTGCGAATATGTGAGGCCACTAAACATTGCCTGTAAAAACTTTAACCTTGTGGAAGAAATTAGTTGGTCCTTGGCCCATTCAAATTGGATGAGAAATTCTTGAACTCGTCCTCCAGTTAAACTCAAGCATCTGTCTTTTCCTTATTCCAGCGGGATACGTGGAGCTTCCTGATGTTTTCAGGGTGGGGTTCATTACTGCTGTCATAAATGCTGTGATTTGGGGCACGGTGGGGACCTTCTGGTGGAAGTTCTTGGGTCTCTATTGAATTCTCTGATCGTGTAAGTATTGATTTAATCTTTTGCATGCCGCTTTCTACTTCTGGAATATGATTCTTACGATCAAACTTTCTTAAACCACCAGCTTGGCATCCAGTGATCGGAGTCCGAATAAATTCAAAGAGTTCCGAGCAGAGCACATTTGCACTTCAACTGCAACTGACTTGTTTCGTCATTCAGAGTTCATTTCTGTCGTCAATCATCAATTTGCATGGTCGCATATTGGGTTAATCGTCACAAGCCATGCAGTGCTCCAGAGGCGATGATGACACGCTCATTCAGACAGCTCCTGAGTGTGAAGACTGAAGAGCCAGGTAGCTTGAGTGCATTTGGGTCTAGCTCGAAATTTTCACATCCGAACAGAAGGATGGGAGATCTTAGTGATTGAGATCTGATGGATTCTTGAATTTGATGCCGGGTAGTTATTCAGATGCCATTTTTGTACTGGCCCATCTAGCTGGAAAATCAGCAGATTAATATATTTCTATTCTCAGTCTTTATTTTTTCTCAAATTCATCTAATCATCATTGCATGGCATAGACTCGTTAGTTCCTTTTGGCACTCGTCATCCACAGGTGCCTTTACCATCTCCTTTTTATCCAAGGACGAGAAGGCCACGAGTATATTCCTCAACCTTAGTCGTATGTTTGCCCTGCAACTTTTCATTTTATGGGTGCTGAAAGGACAGCTTAAGATCACATTTGGAATTTATTGGCAATAATTTTTGAGGCTGAAACGGAAGACCTCGCTATGGTAATGTATATTGATAATAATGTCGGTCTCATTCTAAGGTGCTTGCGATTTGTTTCTTGCAATATTATGAGTTGTCATTATGAATACGTGCAACGTCTGGAACTTTGGATGATAATTCATTTCCACCGCATATTGTCGTCTCTAGCTGTCAATGGATCTGCCAAAACCAGCCACGTGAGATTATTCCATCGGTTGCATGAAACTGGAGCTATGAGACAAGAGTGGTCTGAAGATGGTACTTTGTTGGACTTAGTTTGGCCGGACGTGCTGCAGGCCGCCAATCTGCAGGATGCCCAAATGGTTGGCATGATAGCTGAAACATAACTTCATGAATCTTGACAAGAAACAGTTGTACTGTGGATTTACTAAGGCCTGATGCTTCTTCTCTTGGTTGACAGGAGAAAGTGCGATGTGGATTTACCCAGTTCAGGTGCTTCATCTCCTTCCTTGTTCCTGGAAACACGGTTCCTGCTTTACAGTTTCTTATTATCTTGACACAAATAAGTTTAGTTGTTCAGCAAACAAGTCATGTCATGATGCTAGACAAAATTGAACCTTCTTAGTAAAAGAAGATGATCTCAAGTCAGGCGATTTTGGTTCATGTCAGCTTGACTATACTCATTCACAGCACAAAATGTAGGAAGTTTTACGTTCTTTATAGAGAAAACTGTTAGTGTAACGAGTGCCTCCTTTTATTCGTTTACAGTAGGTCCTCATTTCAAACTTCATTGGCGTCTCTAGTGCTCCTTAATGGTTAAGAGAAAAATATACTTGACGTTCTGCCTGGCCGAAGCCAGTTCGGGTACTTTAAGTCGAGCTCAACTTGACTTCCAGCTGAGCATGAGCTATGCGTTTGAAGGCTCAACCAGAGATCGAGTACGCTCAGCTTGAATTGAACTCAGGGGGTCAACGCCTCTAAATGCAAATCTATAATGTTTTGTAAAGTTAAGTACTTCCAGGAGTTTTGCCCTTAATTTTTCTCATTTGATACCTGAAGGAAAAAATCAGCCCTAAACTAGCATGGAAACCAGGTAAAACCAGAGGACCATCTCAACTCTCGGATATAGGGCTGGCCTGGCCCAGCATGATTCAAAGTCTGGCTCAGGCCCAGGCCTGGCCTGGGTCGGTCCACTTTTAATAAATAAATAAATATATATATATATATATATATATATATATATATATAGTCAGCATTGGGATGTGGTCGGGTCGGTCTGAAACCATTTTTTACGAACCGGGCCCAACTCAACTCGGGCTGGAGCCCGAAAAGCCGGTCGGCTGCCTAGTTTTTTGAGATGCCCTTGATTCAAATTTTGTAGTTCTTCAAAATTTTAACAGCGAGACCATGAGCAATTGCACAAAATTACCTTAACTCAATCTAGACTCGTGCATTGGAGAATGTGGCTAACTTGGAGTGTTATTTAACAGATAAAAAGGCTTGCTATGTGGATAGAAAATTATAGGTTCTGAGTGCAATTCTTTTGATTGTTCCACTACTGCCTAACAGAGAAGGGGGGACTCTGAACTTTCCAATTGGCCTATTATGAAAAATGACCCATCGAGCAGGGACCAAGTTATCCGCTAGGTGACCATGCAAGAGTGAAACGACATAAATCCAATAATTCATTGGTTGGTGCCTTATCATTGCTCTAACAAAGTTCCATCCGAGATTAGTCCCCGCAGTGTCATACATCATCGAGTAACCTTTCTTCATTGGATGATTTTTTGTTAGTGGCCACCGTATTGCCTGGTCATTAACTTTCTCAAGGCATCGCGCGCTTTATATGGAACCAAGCTAATGTATATATATATATTTTTTAAGGGTCTGAACTTCACTTCCATTAGACATATATATAGTGACTCTTGTTTTTTACAGTCACATAACCATTTAGTTTTCACTTATATATATATATATATACACATATTTTTCTTTCAACCATCTATTTGCATCAGATGGACTGTCTTGATTAAATGGTTATATATATATATATATATATATATATATATATATATATATATATATATATATATATATATATATATATATATATATATATTTGAGCACTTTATGTATAGTGGGTGAGCACTGTTAGTTGTTGGTGTATGGAACTTGATCCATACTGAACACTCATGTGCCACTGTCGCGGATTTTGTAAGGACATATATGTCTTTTGTACAAATGCGGGTTTTGCCCTAATCTTTATGTTGAGAGGAGGGCCGCCGCTTATGAGTGTTGTTTTGTGTATGTTCTTCAGAGAGAGAGAATACAAGAGATTTGTGTGACCGTGGACGTAGGAGATTATTGCTCTGAACCACGTAAATCATTGTCTTCTTCCTTGTTGCTTCTAACCTCCTCTTGAGAGTGTGAGCGGAGTGTTTTGTGTGTTGTTCTTAACATTAGTGACTACGTAAAGCAACTTTTGAAACAAATGAAACATTGCCAAGAATCAAGTTTCAAAAGTTGTTTTAAACTATGAACCTCTTGAACCATTGAACGAGAGTGTTTGGATCCTTTAGATATTTAGAAAACCATTACCATCTTAGTTCCAATTTGACGGCATTCATATCTAGCACTGACATCACAAAGTGCATTTTTTCCATTCATTTTGAATTTGTGAGTTCTTTCTAGTTTCTACACTTGCCAGAAAGCAACTACCTGAGACTGCTCATTTTGTCATATCCGGAAATATATAACATTATTCCTTACACATGCAGGAAAAGAAAACATTTCTAGTTTTCCTTTCTTTGTCTGTTCCCTTTGTTTTCCAATCGATTTCTTTCTGGATACACTGTTGTACGGGAAACAAGAGGACGTCGTTCTCGGAAAAGGATTGAACACTGTACATATTTGACAAATGTTTGCTGTTCTATAATCAGAACACCGTACATATTTGGCAAATGTTTGTTGTTCTATAATCAGGCATCATTGTGCTCTCACTGTATGATATCAATCCATATGTTTCGAGTAAATATTCAGGGAAAGCCGATCTCTAGTAGCAACGGATGAGAAGAATCCTGTAACGGCAGCTAAAAGAAAGATGAGAAACATAGGTTGAACAGGTTGATTTTCAAACAAGACTCGACTGTATAACTTCTAAACTATTCACACAGTGAACCCGAAGACCACTCACCATTTCACCGCTGTTCCGTCTCCCACAGCTACTGCTTCTTTCCTGTTATCTAGCAGCAAAGCCGAAATCAATGAGGCCAATATTGTTCTTGACGTCGTCTATTTTACCCAACGTTGCCCCACATAGCAGTCAAGTCTTTGGCACTACAAGACTAGTTGGTTGACTGACCCTGTCGTTTGCAGGGGCCACATTCGCGTAAAAGGGCCAACAGCAAGATGCTAGAGCCAATAGCTGGTTGAAGCCAAACAAAATGGCTATGGAGGCATGCGGGCCAACGCCTTTAGACTAGAGTAAGTCAAGATAATTGAACTCCTTTCCTCTGCCGAGTGGGGTCTTCCACAAAGCGTCTAGCCAGCTTGAGTTCAAATGTATGCTCGAAATGTTAAACAAAGTCCAATTCAAGTTGTAAGAACTTGACTTGTTTAAACTCACAACCAAAATGTAGAATTATAATGAAAAAAATAGTTATATGAGTAGCAACTAAACGAGTTTAATCAAGTTAAACAATTTAAAAGAAACAAGACATGTTTGACATAAACTAGTTAAATGAATCGAGTTCGATCTCAATATTACCGTATTGTCCAGTCGAGCTGCTTATTTTATCAAGCTCTAGTTGAGTTGGAGCTCGAGTTTTTTTAGTCAAGTCAAGCTCTGGCCCAATTCAAGCTCGACTTTATTCATGTGAAGCCCTTATAATGAAAAAAATAGTTATATGAGTAGCAACTAAACGAGTTTAATCAAGTTAAACAATTTAAAAGAAACAAGACATGTTTGACATAAACTAGTTAAATGAATCGAGTTCGATCTCAATATTACCGTATTGTCCAGTCGAGCTGCTTATTTTATCAAGCTCTAGTTGAGTTGGAGCTCGAGTTTTTTGAGTCAAGTCAAGCTCTGGCCCAATTCAAGCTCGACTTTATTCATGTGAAGCCCTTATAATGAAAAAAATAGTTATATGAGTAGCAACTAAACGAGTTTAATCAAGTTAAACAATTTAAAAGAAACAAGACATGTTTGACATAAACTAGTTAAATGAATCTGAGTTTGATCTCAATATTACCGTATTGTCCAGTCGAGCTGCTTGTTTTATCAAGCTCTAATGAGTTGGAGCTCGAGTTTTTTTAGTCAAGTCAAGCTCTGGCCCAATTCAAGCCCGACTTTATTCATGTGCAGCCCTACTTGAATGCCTTTGTCATGGATCCAAAGGTCATGGAAAGAGAATTGAGTTATCAAAGACAGTGGGCTGTCGGTTCTTCTAGTCTCATAGTCGTAAAAGCTAGAACGAAAGGCATTTGAATCAACACCCTCCAACTCAAAAGCTGTATATTTTAAAGATTCTGCCACCGCTCCGGCATTAAGATTGAGATCCAGAGCACTGCGGAGCAGAGAATGCGGCAAGTGCAGAAGCAAACATCTTCTGCAGACCTGCGCGTGATGCTGCCATTTGTTGGTCTCTGAGAAATTGAAGGCAGAGAGGCAAAGGCCACGAACACATAAGGTGTTCTCCTTTTCCAATAAGATGCTTTGCATGATCCCATGTGTGACATCAAAATCGGTCGTATGTTGATAGCTTTTCCACACATTTGAATTGAATGCTTTTCCCTTTTCTTTTTCCTTCACTGGACCACTCGAGTCTTGAAGACAAAGGAAGTAAATGGGATGTGTATGGAAGTTGGGGAGGGTTTGAGAAGGCAAGTGAAGAAGGAAAGATTGGTTTGGGTGCATCCGCCATTAAAGACTTTGGGGCATCCTTGTCGCGGAGACGTCATTTTCTCTTTGAGGTCTTGAAAAGGAAGCAGCCTCTCATTCAAGGGGCCCCCTTCCTTTATTTCGCCATTGGGGTGTCATCGCATTGATTTCTTCCAGAGCAAAAGTCCCATTCCTCTACCTGACCCATTGATGAGGACGATTTTTTCTTCTCTCCCCATCGTTTCCTTTCAAACGAGAGGGACTCCCTCTTCAAGAAGAAAGATGGCAGCTCTTTGGATATCGAGGATGCCCAGGTTAAGTTCTGCATGCTACTCTAATTCGGGGCTGTGAATTTTGTACCCTAGATATACATAGGACTGCACAACGAGTCAAACTAACTAGAACTCTGCTCAAGTTTAAATTTATACTCTAAATGTTAAATGAATCGCATTTGACTTGTAAGAACTCGACTTGTTTAAACTCCAGTTCATCATAGTTGAATTAGTTAAGAGTTAAATAAGCTGAGACTTAAAAAAAATGAGACAGGTTAATAGAAACGAATGGAATGTGTTCGAGCACAAGTACGATGCTATATAATCGAGTTGAGCTCGAGTCTATCCCATGGAGTCGAGTCGAGCTCGAGTTCGAGTTCGAGTTTTCTAAGTTGAGTCGAGTTCGAGCTGACACAACTCGAGCTCGACTCAGATCATGTGTGTCCCTGGTTAGAACTAGCTTTCAGTCCCAACTCTGAAACCAATCAATCAAGTGATATTTTAGTTTCATTTAGCTAACGAATAAGAACTTTTAAAGTACAATATTTCAATATTTGAAAACTTTGATAAGGGTATCAAAAATCAAAACCACAATGCATCAAGGTTTGATGTATCAAAAAATCTTAGATTCATTTTTAAAATGGATTTCAAGCACATCCAATGACATCATTGCTTTTTTAGCGTGAGGCACACAAAGGCGAACCAAAACTTGAAGAACACAATTCAGTTTATATATATATATATATATATATATATATATATAACACTGACTTTTCTCCAGACAACTCAACTCGATGTGTTGCAGATATGATAAAATCTCTCTCCCCCCCCGTTCCCCACGAATGAGTTAGACAGAGTCGGGATCCTCGTGTTTGAATTTTAAGATCATGGAGTTTGTAATATGAAACTTTAGGTCAACTACTAAGACAAACATTAATGAGCTATGCCTATCATGCAACTACCGAAGGCAATTCATAGTTTAAGGGAAAAGAAAAACGAAAATAGACGAAGTAAAGCCTAACGAAGCTAAAGGGTCAAATCTAATTTTGACCCTATTAAAGGCTTGATATATAGTTAAGTCACCATGAAAATTGAAGCTCACATAACACGTCTACTACAGGAACAGGGCTGGTTTTAAGTTCCAGTTGGCCTTACCAAACAAGGGATGCAAGGACACAAAAAATAAGTTCTTGATAAGAATTGTTTTAGGTGTTCCATGTAGTCCACCGCTTGCCATGGAATGACTGGAACAAGGAACATGAATGCCCGGTTCCAGTAATCAAATTAACAACTTTAATGAGTCGTTGGCTATTAGAACAGTTGCATACCATTGCATAAACTTGCCCTCAAAATTAAGGTAGATTCATGAAATATTAAAACAATATCATATTAAAACAATATATAACCACTTCGTCAGCCAAACCACGACCAAAGAACCTTGGTTATAGTAACATATTGTTGCTATTATATGAATTTCTTTTAAAACATGAGACAGAATCATGAAGTTTTCACAGAACAGTTACACAATTACTGCTGTTACCAAACAGCCTTTTAAAGATTGGAGATAGGACAGGTGCAGGACGCTAAACACGTTAAATCAAAATTAACTTCGGTGCAACTGACAACGATAAGAGCCAGACACGCAAGATATGGGCTGCCGCAAACTTACATTAAAAACTTTGCACGTTTAAGTGCTGAAAGTTTTTCTTTCCCTTTTCTTGTCTCCAGTCTTTTCATGGAGTTGTCCTCGCAAGATATACTGCTGGGGGCTCTTCCTGTCAAGGAGTAGGTCCAGTAAGTGTCATCTCTGGGAGGGCCATTTGTCATAATTATGAGAACCATGTGGTCTAGGGAGTAGGAATTCCATCATGAATGCTGCTCTGATCTAACGTAATTGAATTGCAGTGTGGGCCTTCTTTTGGGATGTGGATCATCTCTACCACTCAAGTTGCAGACTGCAGGAGAAGCTTAATCGCCTTCCTCCTACCTTGTTTCCTTTCTTTCTTCGTATGCCAAAATGAATATGGGAAAAGAAACGCTCGAGTAGTTGTTGGGGGTTTTGGGATGACTATGGACTTCAGTTTACAGACGGATCAGGTGATCCAGTTGAGGAAAAAATGGCATAAACTTCAACACTTCTGTTTGAGACTTGTGCCTTTCTGGTACTCGTCCAAAAATGGATGCACCCATTGCACCTCTGCAAGCTGAACAGAAGAAATCTACACCAGAATACGAACATGTGTGTGTGTGTGTGTGTGAGAGAGAGAGAGAGAGATCTGATCAACCATCTGACAATTAAACCAGATGAAGCTGTTTTGATTTATACAAGCTCCGGCTCATTTTTTTAAACAAAGTGAGGTCACGAGAACGGAATCAGTGCATATGACTCGATGTTATACCTGTTCATTTTCATGAAAATAGAGTTCAGGACTATATGTTACGGAACGGAAGTATAGATTTTACTTGGACAAGCTCGGCTTTAACTTGTAGTCTACAAAAGAAAGGCAGGGATGAAGATGAAGAACACAACTTATTGAATATTATAACTAATAAAATGGTTCCGCACAAGCTACCTACGTTACATTAACTCTGAAATGTAAAAGTAAGTATTGAAATATAATGCTTACACGTATCTAGTGGAACTGGGCCAACCCCCATTATTTAGAGATAGTTTGGTAGAAGGGATACTTTTACGAATGTCTCATAAATTTGCCCAAAGATTAGACCAGTATTTTATGAATATACATCAATTTTTACGATAGATTCATGACGCACTGGGCAAGTGTCTTTGCTACCAAACGACCCTTTATATATATTATGTTCCTTGAACTTCTCTCGCTTTTTTTATGATCACAAACAACTCTTCTGGCAAACCTTAGAGAAGGATTAGGTAAAATATTTCACAAATCGTCTGAAGTGTTCAAAAAATAATAAGGACATGCAAAAAAGAGCCCTAGAAGCAGGACTTCCTTTTACCATGTTGTCACATGATTCTTAATTATTCATACATCGATTGAGACAGAAATATATGTCAAAAGACAAAATTAGAAACATGCATATATGATTGTCCCGCTCGTGTAGATCTTTCATTCAACAGCCCAGAGTTATGCAATATCTAAATAAGTGCTCGAGTTCACAGCTTGTTCCCCCTTAAGTAACTTTTTATTATTGATCAAAACTCAAGTTTCTTGTGTCAAAACTGCGTTCGTGAGTTTTGAAAAGAAAGCGGGTGATTGTCTATTGACAGCTTAATTTTACAGGAGGACGTTCTTCATACTGAGAGAGTATCCAATCTGATCAATTAATTTGACGCAACAATTCCCTATGCATAGACAAAAGTAACTTTTGTTTGTACTTGACCCGTTTACATGTACTAATGAGCTTAGCTAGTAGCTGGGCTAACTCATTCCTTTAGGATGTCCTGAAAAGTGGTCTGTGGGTCGAGCTGCCTTTCGGTGCTTGGTCCGTTTCTCTGGCCTACCATTATGAGAAGGGGCAAGACCGTCAAAAGACAATCCCTAGGCAATCCGTGAAATTTCAGGTGGTTTTTTGCAATAGTTGGGATGCCATGGGTAGCTAAAAGTTAAGTATTCTCTCGATCCACGAATTGGGGGTTATTACGTCAAGGGACTCCTTTTTGAGCAAACAGCTGGTTAAATGTACATCCATGTGTATAAAAAGTTTGTGTAATGATCAGAATATCCTTGAAAAAGTTTTAAAAAGAGATTCCTACAAAGAAAAAGAAAGGTTATGAAAAAAGTTTAAAAAACCTGAAATTCGAGTCTCGATCCGATGGTAGTTCGTGTTCGACCCTGCCACGAGCACCCTCCTTATGTATTAAGGGAAAGTTTCATCAAAGGGTCTTTTCATCTTTTATAAAATATAATTTTTCTAATTTCATTTGTTCCTTGTAAGGGGCCTAACATACAATTTGCTTTGTCTGCAAACCACGTAAAACTTATGTGTTGCTAGATTGAAACTTGAGAATTACCCACTAATTTAGATTCTAACAACACACAGGTTTGGTCTCTCCATCATCTTTAGGTTCAAACTCTAGAAATCCTCGGGGTATTCAACCCCCATCAGCCCAATGGAACCTCGACTTCCTTCACCTTTAAGTCTTGCGGTTCGAAGAATGAATTCGTGGGTGCTCACTGTTATGATTTCATCTTTCTTTTTCTTCTGTTTTGTTCTAGAGATGATCCGGGTTGCTGGCTATTTTGCATGCAGAGGTGAGGGTTTCGATGGTGGCGATACAAATGAGAGGGGCATAAAGATGGAAGTCGAAACCTGAGAATCGTTCCTGCAGGGCACTAGCCTTTGTTGCTCGTGCCTTCCACGTTACATGTATATATTCTCCCCTGGCTCTTATTGTAAGGCAAATCTCCATGCCACGTCGCGTTGATCACCAAATTTTAAACAAACAAACAGAAAAAAATTTAGATGGTCCTGGGGACTGGGGGTTATGTTCAAGTCTTAGCTTTGGTGGGGAGATCTTTTCTAATAGTTGAGTAGCGGCCATCTGTAATATAGGTGTGTGTGTGTGTGCTTAGGGGTGTGTGTATGTGTGTTTGGTTGAGAGAGAGAGAGAGAGAGAGAGAGAGAGAGAGAGAGAGAGAGAGAGAGAGAGAGAGAGAGCGAGAGTCATTTCAGTTGAATTTTTCTGCATTTCATTTGGAAGGTGTCACTTGAGGCTTTGCCACCGAATCAAATTTAGAACCCGCTTGTAGGCTTCCCCTGGCCTTATTTAAGGAGGGCCATGGATGGAGATATAATAGTAAAGCACATACAGAGGGAGAGAGAAAAGGAGAGAGCTGTTGATTTTGTAAATACTAGGGCCCTCTATCTCTCATTCAGCAATAGTTTTTCTCTCCCCCTTCCCCATTTTCCACAGGAAAGAGCAAATCTCAGTGAGCAGTAGCATGGTTGACAAGGGTAGGCAGGTGATAAGCCACTTCATGATTCTTTCGTCTTCCTGCTCGATCCTTCCCCCCTGACAAGAACTGCTGAAGGCAGCAAGATGGAGAGCCCACCAAGGAATGGTTCCAGCAGCTTCACAAGGATTCACACACCTCCATGCTTCCTTGGCTGTTGCCCTCATATGCTTTTCCACATGGGTTCCGCTTCAGCCGCGGCTTCCCATTAGGTAGAAGCAAGAGGAACCGTCACCCACAAAACTAAAGCACAGAAAGATCATAATTAAGTTACGGCTCTTCTTTTTCATATATAAAACACATACCTATATATACTATATACACCCATATATATCTTTTCCACAGCCATGAAAAGAATGGGAAGCTCAGGTTCTTTGGGAGGCTTGCTCCCTGTCTGTCCAAATTCAGGTTGGTAGCTTTTCCCTTTGTTGCTTCTGTTTTCTTTCCTAAACAGTATGTCTGTGATGTGATCGACACTAGTCTGTGAGTCATCTGAGTGCTTTTTCTCCTTGGTTGGTATGAATTATATGCAGAAGAGAAGGATGGAGGAGGAGGAAGAGTTGGAAGCAGCTATGGCAGGAATTTCCAGACTTTGATGGATGGTTTTGCAGACGAGGAAGACTGTGGTGAAGAAGGAGGCCAGATTGCGGAGAAGAAGAGGCGCCTGACGGTGGATCAGGTGAAGGCGTTGGAGAGGAGCTTTGAGCAGGACAACAAGCTCGAGCCCGAGAGGAAAGTTAAGCTTGCCAAGGACCTGGCGCTGCAGCCCAGACAGGTCGCCGTGTGGTTTCAGAACAGGAGAGCCCGGTGGAAGACGAAGCAATTGGAGAGGGACTACAGCACGCTCAAGGCAAATTACGAGGCTCTTGTGAATAGCTACGAATCGCTTCAGAAGGAAAAAGAGACGCTCGTCCAGGAGGTAAATGAGAAAGATGATTCCCAATCTGTCATCCTTTTTGTCTGGCAGAAAGGAGGATTCAATCTTCCTTTTAGTTTATCATTCCTTGTTGAACAATACTGGACTCAACTCTCAAAACCAAGTGGAACTTCCGCATAACGAAGTCATCTTGGTTTATGGGTAAAGGGCATTTATTTCAACCACCTTGCAGAGCAAGAAAGAAGGCCAACAGATCAACGTTTTCTTTTGTTGGAATTAATTTGGATCTGTAAATTAGATAAGCTCTCCAACACAGATTCAATGACCAACAAAGAAAGCAACATGTTCCCAAGCTTCCTTGGGATCATAGGAGAAACTAGGTTTGGAGAATTGCAGGCAAACTCCTTCCAACTACCAAAAGAGAGAATAATAAACAATAGAACTAATTTGTTCTGTTGGGATCATGAAGATCCAAGAAGCTCACATCTTGAAAGCAAATTTTCTCGACCCCAGTTGCAAAAATAAAAGAAGAGAGAAAACGTAAACAAGACCAACAATTTTGAGATTTTGTTTACGAATCGTCAGTTGAGAAGATAGCATGTCTCATAATATTTATGTTTCTCCTGCTGAAAATTCAGGTGAGAGAGCTGAAGGAGAAGCTAGAAGAGTCGGGCGTCGAGGCAAGGCACTCGGAGATTGACCGAGAAGAGAATGAAATGGCAGGAAAAGGCGAGACTAGAGCAACAGAACAGAGCAAAGACGTTCTTCTTGCGAATGAATCCTTCAAGATGCACGCCACCACTGTTGATATTCGGAAGCCCACTGTCGCTGGTAGCCCTCATCCTGATTCCATCTTTGGCGATGTGAAGGATAGCTCGGACAGCGACTCTAGCGCGATCCTGAACGACGAGAACAGCCCCGAAGGAATGCACATTGAAGCAGCAGCCGCAGCAGCGGAGTTCTTCCCGCAGCCACTCCTCAACCCGCCATTCGAGATCAACTTCTCGCTGTCCGCTTCGCCACCACTTTCATCTTCATCACCATCATCATCGTCTCTTTCCTCTCACAGATCCTTCCACCAGTTCCTAAGGATCGACGACCACAACTTCCTCAACTCCGAAGAGTCCTGCCACTTGTTCCCCGAGGAGCAGCCCGCGTCTCTGCCCTGGTACTTGTCCGACCAATGGACGTAAGAGGAAGAGGGAGAGACGGAGAGAGACTAGAAAAACAATTAAGCGGAGGGTAGAATCAAGGAGCAAAAGAGAGAGGTTCTGTAAAGTTGCATCATTGTAACTATCTTGTTTTGTCAATGGCTGTACAAAATTTTCCTAGTGAGAAAACGGAAGAAGTGATGCAAGGGAAGGAATGTGAATAAACAAATGCGGGCCGGGAAATAAAAAAATCGGACAACTTCTGAGTTCCCCTGTTTCTGTTTTTCCGATTTCCTCTATCCGCCGTTTTTTCAGGGATTTCCGGCTCCCAGTTGACGTGAGTTGAACGTTCTCCCTCCAAGAACCAGTATTGCTTTTCTGTTTGGTCCTGCTTTACCTTTTACTGCTTTTCTTTTTTTCACCACAGTGGAGTTTGTTTTCTTTTCCTCGTTTTCTCCCATTGATTCAGGGTCTCATCATACTGACTGGTACTACGTGACGCCATTTTGAGAATAGCTGCATGATTAGCTTATTATCAATTCCACATTCTCGCAGGTGACCAGTGACAGCAGCATTATATTTAGAATTGGCTCATAATGATCGTTCATGGTACACTTGAATTCTCGGGAAGTCGTTCCTCGTTACTTTAAAAATCAGTTTCCTTTTCAGCTGCTACGGCATCACATTCCGACTTTTGGGACGTCAAAAAGTGTGTTTAACAGCTCCGGTACTCGTGATTCATGGGTACCATAGAACAGCGGGTTGATGGGGCGACGCGTAGAGAGTGGGAAATTTCTAAAAGGTAAAATTGATGCCGGTAGGGAAAGGATAGGCATCTCCTGAGAGCTGTTGGCAGTAGTGTGAAGATCAGAGTGCAAGTTCTGCTTATGGAACAGACCAAGGAAGGCATATTTTGTCTGTCCTTTATTACAGTAAAAGAGTCAGCCACAGGGTAATATTTTCCTCCATTAAGGTCTCGACTCTCAAGTGTGTGTTCCAACTTGGCAGCTGTCTGTGAGGTCGGCTTCTTTAAACCTCAGAACTTGTATATGTCTAAGTATAGTTTGTGAATGAAAGTTCCACATCATGCTCTTGTTTATAAATACTAAGCTCCGGCCCCATCTCACGAGGTACCCTTTGGGATGTTGTGTTCAAAATGGATCCAAAGATAGATAATAAATGGCCTAAACTCCTATTGAAGGATGCAAAAAGGGGTCACCGATTCACCGTGAGGATGCAAATTAATTAATGGGTTATATCTGAAACAGGAGTTTACTCCATTGATTTCAACCTGAAGATCAAAATATGCAGCTGCTACGTTGAAATCGATAAAGGGCAGCTGGACTTTTAGGGAGAGAGTGTCCGTGTTCGTTGAGCACCGTGCCAAAAGCATCAATCTCAAAAGTTGCACCTATGATTGTGAAAACATTTCATTTTTCCTCCGTCTTCTCTCCCTCATTGAGCCCCGAAAAAGGATGGTGTTGCAGAAGGCAGAATGGCTTCGTCATTTTCCGGTTTGTTTTGAATGCCCCACCGCGGGAGGCTAAACTTGGTCGGCGCCTGTCATTCCGGAATAGCTCCTGCAACTGCAAGAAATGCGACGGCCATGACCGAGTCACCGAGTCACAGCCAAGCTGAAGCTGCTGCTGCTACAAAGAAATTGAGTCGCCCCGTTCACCGGAAAATCCCTCTCACCCCGGCGTCAGGTTGACTGCACCTCACGCTCTGAACTGGTGAAACTGGCTGTTCCTTGACATGGCAAGTCAGTGAGCCACCCACCTCTTCCTCCTGTGTACGAGCTGGCAGGCAGGATGACGAAAAAGGAGCTGTCATCAGAGGCCCTGCACATGGGCTCTCTCAGGAAGAGAGAGAGAGGGAGAGAGAGCTAGAGAGAAAGGCACAGTACCCAAAAAGCTTTTCTCAAGTGTATGGGAGGAGTCAGTGGAAAAGTAGATGCTCCTCCATCCCATCATTTCTTTTTCTTCCCATTGCTGTTCATGGAGTGTGGACCCCTTCTTCTTTGTCTTCTGTGGGGTTTTCCTCAAATCCAGAGGGAGAGAGAGTGGAAGCCGCCCTCTTTTTTCTTGTAAGCTGGTTATATACGCTCCTACATATTTGTAGGAAACATATAGTCACAGAAATAGGCCAGGAGCTCAATATAAGCAGTGAAAGCTACAGTTGTCGTGCTCTGAAAGCAGTGCATCATGAACGTAACTTCCTTTCCTTTTTCTGGTTTTTAGAGTTGAGAGCTACTTAGATACTTATGTGTTTTTAAAAAAATTTACATACATTCAATCTGAGGTATCTTATACACCACCCTCTGCAATTTAAAGGAGCAGTATTCCCGGAAATGGGATTGAGGACGTATAGTCTGCATGTCCTTCCAGTGAACTATGTTGTGCCCATCAAGACAGAAGAAAGAAAAAAAGAAAGTACAATGATTAAAAAAAAAAGAGAGAATGAAAGAGAAAAAAAGTACTGCAATTGCAGTAACAATGGAGGACATTGAAAAGCTAACTGAATCTTTTCTTCTTTACCTTAAGTTCCCTCTCAAGTCTCAACCTTTTGTTAAAGATTTTTTCTTTGCTGCGCTGCTTTCTCTGTTATAATCATAAAGCGAAATAAAGAAAAGGCGCAGAGGGTATTGCTGCTCTTTTCACGATCAGACTCAGCCATCATGTAGGGTGGCATGCATGCTGCACTTTGCCTCCCCGCAGTGCATATCATAATTAAATAAACGAAAGAAATGCCAATACCTCATGCTTTAATGTTGATGCTGATTCCCATTTCCATCCTGCTCACGTGTGAGCGAGTTTTATCTTAACCAGACTCATCTCCTTCGAGCTCGGAGCAGCTCGGTGTTTCATAAGGACAATATCACCATATAATTGATAAGAGTTGGGTCTGTTTTATCATAGAAATGTAATGCAAGATTTGTAGGATTGTTGTTTATAGGAATCGAATGTAACTGAATTTTCAAGTCCCCATGTGAAAACAGTACATCTGAACAAAATCAAGCTGCTGTTCCTGTTGATGAGATAACTTATACACTTTGTGACAATTGGAAAATAAATGTCACACTCTTGAGCACTTTGATTATCATGTCATGCTGTAAAACAAATCACTTCTCATCCAAACAGTGACGATACTGGTCCTTCGAATTCTCACTAAAAGCTGTGTCTGCTCTCTGAAGTTTTTAAGTTTTGACCTTCCAAATTTTACCACCGAATATCTCGCGGCACGTACAGAATAAAAAAAAAAAACTACTTCACATTTGAATACTTTACATCAAAATAGTACTCAGTGAGAGTGACTCAAAAGTTTTCCAGCAGTCCATTTGCATTTAAAAAAAAAACAATTAAGACCGTACAAAATTGTGTCTCACTTTACCCCACTCCTTTTCCACCATAACCTAGTACCAGACGCACAAATGAATTCTTTATGAATTCCATGCCCACGAAACCTAGAACTTATATATATATATATATATATATATATATATATATATATATATATATATATATATATATATATATATATATATATATATATATAAAGAACCCATCGAATCATAACAATATAATACAACTTGTTGGTGGTTCAACTGCTTAGGCACTATGTAAATGGTCTTACGCTTGAGAGAATACATCTGTGTATTTTGTGATGCAACAAGTTCTCTTTACTGCTTTACTGTACTATGCGAAAGTGCTGCAGGATTTTTCATATATGATAATATGTTCTATCTGATAATAACTTCTTTTAGAAAGGTTCATGAATGCGGATATCAAACTTTCATTTAGAACTAGATATCGAATCGAGGTGATACAGACGGGTATCTCTGTAAACTTGGAGGATTACATCCCACTCGATGCGGGCGCTACGTGAACGAAAGCGAGGCGGCTTGAAGAAGGGAGGGGAGGGCCACAGGGGCGTCGCCTCGCCGGCAGCGTCGACATCGGAGAAGGACCGAGCAGCCGTCCTTTTTGACGGCAGACAGTTACCGACGTCAATCGGACGCTCACGTGGGGATCACGTGGGCTGCCGTGGCACCTTTGTAAATTATGGCAACCGTCAGGGCGGGAAGGTGATTGAGTGGGCCCAAGGAGTGGGTTGGCAGGTGGGGCCCGTGACAGGCGGGCCGTGGGGCCCAGGGAGGTCAGGGTCACATGGAAGGGGGGGTTTGGAGAGGCGCGGGTCCCACCGGCCACTTCCGCCCCCCATCGTCGACTCCCACCCATTGGTGGAGATCGACCACGACATGGCGGCCCCACCTTCCCCATATCCTCCTCCTTTTCCAAGCGACTTTCTATCTCGAGGTTAAACTTTCACTTCGGTCCTCATTGATCCGTCGTTTGTCTTCGAAATTTGTAGGACAAGTTTCGTCCCGATTGACAGCCATCCAACCCGAGTAGTAATCTGATGTTTATTTTGCCTTGACAAATTATCCCCACGGACAAAGACCAATTAACTGTTTGTTTGTCTGTTTGCTTGGTGAGAAATCTAGGTTGCATTACAAAGACAATACACCTTTCTTACAAATAGTTTGGAGCTATTCCATAAATTTACTTCAGAGACTGATCAGGATAATAAGTTCATGGAATGGAACTCGTTGTTGTTATAATATGATATAATTTTTATGGTTGATTCATGATCTAAGAGATTTTCAAAACTTTGATTCTATCTATATACTTTCTTTGTGTTTAAGAGTATGAACTGTGATGCACTCCCATTAAGCCAACCTCCCATTGGGGGAACCTCTTATTCAACAGGACAATTATCAGCAAAAGCACGATCAAAAAGTTCATAGATACGAGTCCACTTTTATGATTAGCCAAAGCATCATCAGCTTTTCTAAACATTAGCAAATTTTTTTTTTTCAAGATGGGACCGACATTTAAGTATATTCTGAGAAAGATGCCGGCAATTAAAAGAGTTAATGATTTTAAAATTTCAAAACCTCGACTGTGTTAAAAAAATGGACTAGCCTAGGGTTCCTAACTCCAGTTAAGTGAAGGTCATACCACTACAAAACCCACTTAATTAGGCTTGTTATAGAATAATTTGTCATTTCACTGGGGCTGGTAAAATGTCAAATCGCTAGTCTGATTACTGCTCACCTGATAACTCTTAAGGGCAACATAAGTTTGGGCGAACAAGAGGTTAACAATCTACTTATCAGAAAAGTGGTCCAAGCACTCCTCCTTGCAATTTCTCTTTATCTCCAGGATTTTATTTTGGGTTGCGTCATTGTCAGCGATAACAACAGTGCACCTTTCAACTTAGGTGCCGTATCACGACACTTAAAACACAGAAATATAACTTTCATGAAAATCGAATTAGGTACTTATTTTTTTATAATCATGGTTTATAACCGTGGAATACACTGTTTGTGACAGTTTTTAAATTTGTAAAATAAATAACTCATCAGACATTTGCGGTTGATTTCAATTTTACAAAGTTTCGCTTTTTCATGATAAAGAGCAGTAAAAGAAGCGTCCCCATCTCAGATTCTTTTGCTTTAGCCTCACTCCAAGAGAAAGAGGAAGGTGGGGCCAGTCCATCTACCTCATCGTCAAACCTAACCGAGCTCGAGCCCATGTGCCTGCAAGTCTGGCCGGAACAGCAGAGACAAATTGTTGGCTTATACAACATAGTTGGTGCAATTATATCTTACA
This sequence comes from Nymphaea thermarum, assembly GCA_011799765.1. Taxonomy (NCBI): domain Eukaryota; kingdom Viridiplantae; phylum Streptophyta; class Magnoliopsida; order Nymphaeales; family Nymphaeaceae; genus Nymphaea; species Nymphaea thermarum. The sequence goes on from JAANDH010000067.1 coordinate 148,803, forward strand.
AGTCAATTCTTTTAAAAAAATGTATACGTACACGTACGACCATGATAGACTCAAAGACATAGTAAACTTTAAAAGCATTTTTGAAATTTTGAATTCCCGATCGCTATGGGATCCTATTCGTATATCCGGATAAATCCATTTCATTCTAAACCATAAAATGAAGAATTTCGAAAAGATGCATAAAAGATTCAGTTTCAAAATCACAGCTAGTTTTGGTCTGTACACGAATATACAATTACATTGCACAAGATCTCTGCTCATGGGCTGACGTAGGGCTTAATTAGTCCGACTGGCCACGATGCCATAGCGTTTTCTTTAATCATCAATCAGTAGGTGAGTGATTTAAATACTTTCCATTTATTTATTTGTTTGGTGAGGAGACACTGACATGTTGGTTAAGACTAGACAGCTGTGAGCAAAAATATTGGAGAACAATCTATAGGAAAGTTAAAAGAGAACTATTAATATTTTCCTAGAAACTTCCGTATTAAGAAGTAAAAGTTTCATACTATTTTACTACAGTGGTCGGCCCTGAGGGGTTTCGCGTAGGGGTGAATAAGGCTGGGCATCGGGCCGGCCCGGCCCGGCTCGGCCCGGCCCGGCCCGATAAAGTTTGGGCCGGAACGGCCCGATGGGCCGCTGGGTCGGGCCCGGGCCCGGCCCGAATAATTAACGGGTCGGGCCGGGCCTGGATATATGAAACCCGAGCCCGGGCCCGGCCCGGCAATATAAAATAATATTATTTTAAATTTATAAAATAAATTTTTAAATATAAAATAGTATTTATTAGTAATAAATATATGATATTAAAATTAAAAAATATTATATTTTTATTTTTAACGGGCTTAACGGGTTGACCCGGGCCGGCATACCAGGCCCGGGCCCGTGGCGGGCCGGGTACCGGGTACCCGGCGGCGGCCCGGCCCGGTGCCCAGCCTTAGGGGTGAACAACGACTCAAGCTCGACTCATTAAATCTCGGCTCGTGAACGAATTCGAGTTGTATCATTTTGCTTAACGAGTCATGCTCGAGCTCATGAGTCGACTTGTTCAAATAATCGAGTTGAGTTTGATCTTAACACTTAACTGCCGAGTCGAGCTCGAGCCTTAATCAAGTTTGTCGAACCTTAATCAAGTCGATATATTCATACGAGTTTATCGAGCGTTCATCGAGACGATGGATATCAATTTTTCAAATGAGTTTTTTGAGCTCAACACGTAACTGCCGAGTTGAGCTGGAGCTGCTTCCATCAAGCTGACTAAACTCGGGCTCGACTCGGCTCGTGTTCACCCCCAGTTTCACGTACTGGTTCGAGCTAATGGCTGATACCCCTTTGCGCAATCCAAATGGCCGTGGCTTCTTCTTTTTTGCCACTCTTTGGGAGGTCCCCCAACCCTGGTTGCGGTCTACATTGGGCCAGTGTCTGGCACATAGTCGCAAGTGCATCAATAAGAAGTCCTAGAAAATTCACCTTGAAAACCATATAATTACTTAAAAGATCCATATCAAATAGCTGGGTTAACTGTTATTATCTTTAATAAGAAGATAAGTTCCGCAACTTTGCGAAATAAGTATGAATTGTATCTTTATCAGAACCACAGAGCGCAGTGAACAAGTTCATTCTTGAGACTTGGACGATCTTATTATAAACCACGATGGGTTAGTACAACATAAGTTTGGTTTCTTATACATCTATTTTCACTTGTACGCACCATCATGGCAGCCATTGCTTCAAGCCAATTTCTTCTCCTCCGCTGATCCAAATCGAAACTTATGTATTATATATATATATATATATATATATATATATATATATATATATATATATATATATATATATATATATATATATATATATATATATATATATGATGTTATTTGATCTTGGTGTTAGAAGTTGGTGAGGGGTGAGAAATTCTTGTGGCTGCATTTTAATAAGCTTATCTACGTAAGCAGAGGTTGTGGTGGCTACGTATCATCTACTTAGAAAGGCCTGTGCATCCTTCTAGATGCTTGAAAGGATGCACTTTCACGACAAATCGATGTAGATGACTGTAAGCATTAGTTTTATGTGGAAGGGAAGACAAAAAATTAGAACATGAGCTCAGCCATTGTTGCTTTTCTTCCTTTAATATTGCCAACTTGGGACTGCGCCGGATATTTAATCTCCTCATTTAGTTCCAAGATGTTCCTTCTTTTCTTGTTTTTTTAAGGTTTATATAGCAGCTACACATACACGGTACAGATTCAATTCAGACTGGTTTTATAAGAGAGAGTGAGGGTTGTGTCTCAATACAGAAGCAAACTTCTGAGATAAGCGTCAAGAGTTGGGCCGTTCAGAGGTGGCAAACTTGGCTAGACGAGCTTGTTTAGGGCCAATAAGTTGAAGGAAGCTTTGAGTTCAACGCCATGGTGTGCATCCTTTCTTAAGCATTGAGAAGACTCTTCTGATGGATAAAAGAGGCGTATCTGTGGTTTTATGCCAGGATGCAACCAGAATAGACTATCACTATCAGTAAGCCTGACACTCTTTAAAAACTTCCTTTCTTCACTATGAGGAAACAAATCTTAAAGATCTCCAACTCCCTGTGTAGTTAATGTCTGTAATCTGAATCAGGTGACCAAGATCTTTATCTGGCTGTTTTAATGGCGGGATCTACCTCTGTTAACACATAAAACCCACTAATCCCTGTCGCCTTGGAGTGGGTCCTAGTACTCCTTGCTTTACTGATCTTTTCATTACTGGTAGTTTAATTAAGCCAAGGACAGTGGCCAAGTGGTGGTAAAAGATTAAGCGAGCAACACCCAAAAACGACTGTAGCTGAAAGTGATGCTCCTTAAATGGGTTTGTGATGTTACCCTTTTTTCTAACCAAAGCATCACAGGTAGATCCCCAGAATTCTTCGCCATGGAAGCAAACAGATCAAGAATATGAAAGAAAATTTGTTTCCTTTGAATTGTGTACGTCGCTAAATTTGGCATTATTCAATTAAAATACAACTCCTGTCGGGAACCATTAATTCTCCATGGAAGTATGATTGGTGACGCATATCTACCCTCCAATCTGTCCGTCTATATGTTTTAGGTCTTGTATAGAATTGGACCAAAAAATCAGCCTTCATTGGATACCCATCACATAAGGCCTCGCCGTGTGGACGGAAGCTGCCGGCAGGCTGCTGAGACCTATCATGCTTCCAATACTCCGATTAGCTTAATTATCAATTACCTTAATTTGGAGATCGTTTAAAGCTTAATTATTCGTGAACAAGATTTCTTTTTCCTGATTCCTAATACACATCCTTACTCATAAAAAAAGTTTGCTGTGTAAAAGTAAGTGGAATGCAGTTGCAGAAATTTCAAGTAAAATATGTTTTAGAAATCAAAAGCAGCTCCAAGATGATCATTTTGTTTCAATCTGTGAGTTGGATTTCGCGAGGATATCTAATATGAGAACCTTTCTCTTTCTTTCCAGCTTTAATCATTTGTAAACTCTCATATATCTGCAAGTACGAACAGACCAATCGAAGAATGCATTTTACAAGTTTTGGAACATGATTACGTTTGTATTGCTAGTCACTTTAAAATAATAGCTGAGAATTTGAGAAATTATATTGCACCCTGATGCTTGTTCAGTATGCTCGTGACTCGTGAAAAAGAAAAGATTGTAAGATTGTCAAGCCAATGAAAGAAACTTTATGAACGAGCATGGGAGGGCGTTCAAGGGCGCTTAGCTTTACATCCAAATCCAGTTACAGTAGAATACTATACGCTTGAATTTTTCCCAGCTTGACAGATCCGACAGCATCAAAAAATTGGTGACTTTCTCTTCATCCAGAAAACAAAAAGTGAAATGTATGACGCCAATTCAATTATTCTGACCAGAAAAGCAAAAGGATTGATGGGATAATAATGTTGGTACTCATCATATTTGTCTAGTCCTGCTAAGACAAACACTGACCTGCTTATGTGTAAGGACTTGAAGGAATCTGCAATCTGCATCGGACATGGGGAATTTTTCTTTCTCGTTCATATAATTGGTTTCCTCACTTCCTGGATTGACATCGAGCTTTTTAATATATGACAAATCCGTAGTCAAATTAGCAAAAAATTTATATGCCAAGTAACATTTTTCCTTTCCATAGCAAAGAATTGATATCCCATCGATTAACCATGCTACTCAAATCAACATCTTATCAGCTGCTCCAATACTTCAGTGCAAGCAGTAGCTCTAACTGTGTAACTGTCTGCATCAGTGAAGAATGGCGCATACAGAATTGTGATTTAGTCACAAGATCGAGCTGTAGAAATTGCAAGTTCTGATTGCCAATTGAGAATCAAGTTGTCATTAATAGAAGGAAGTATGTCGAGTCAAGAGATGATGATTAGCCACCGGCTTGGCTCGAGTTATAGACTTCCTTTATGTTAGATCCTACAATCTTTCTGGAGATGAATAGAAGTTGAGAAACAGAAATATAGCTTTGGCAGTTCATGCGGCATGAACAGATGCAACGAGCAAGATCCATCTGGGCAGCCTTGAGGCCAACTGAAGTGTCCAAATTCCATACTAAATTCAAACATATGTCACATAGGTACGGGTACCGGGAAGTGGGTACGGGTGTGACGTTTTCACCAATCTTGCTACGGTGGTATGGCTATAATTATATATTTTTAATTCCAAAAAACAAAATGGATATGATCACATCATTAAGACAATGTTCCTTTCATAGTTCTTACATATAATCTCATTAAGAAAACATAAAGAGAACAAGACAATGTTTTTTTTTAGTTTGGATCGGTTTCGACCCAGAACCAATCCAAACTTACCCAGTCCCGGTATGGGTATGCCGGTACGCTGGTATGGGTACATGGGCTCCCCCAGGTACCACTATGGCTTAAATTCAAACAAATTACGACCCTACGGAGTTGTTTGGTAGCAAGAACACTCAGAGAGTGCCTAATAAATCTGCCCCAAATATTGGATCAGATTAGTGGAATACTAATCTAGTTCTAGTGTTCCATGAATTTTAAAAGGACCACAACATGTCGATAACTTGCTGGATTCAGCTTGATCTGTAAATTAATGACAAGGCCTCGTACCAGATCCAACTTATTTGCAACCTTACATGTCGTGGTACTCCTACGAATGATTTCAGCTCCTGCACGAGGCAGAATTCCTTTTCAGGGGCGAATTTTCAGGTACGCCATCGAAGATATGGTAGTGATCTCAGCAACAGTGGCCTCTTTTCTTTACTGATTTATGTGAAGCTGATTGGATTCACACTTCTTGTGGCAGAATTGTCTGGTTCTTGTTCCAATATATAATTGATCAAGGTGTGAAAACTCCAGCTTGTTGTATGGCCTGGTTTATGTATGTTCCTTTTGCGGCCATGAGCTAACAGGTTTTCCATCCTCATAGATGAAGGGCCCTGTGCTGTTCGTTGGACCTGTAATCCAATGAAGGTGATGATTTTTGGATTTTTTTTTTTTTTTTGGAAGAAGAAGAACCTCATTACTTACGGAATGTCCATGGGCCTTTCTTTTGCCCTATAATTCCAAGAAGAAGACCTTTTTATGGTATTATTAATAAGGCCCACATATTGTGCGAAAATTGTCATGTAAGGGCTTGAAGTGAATTTTCATTAGATATTGCCTTCTATCACTATGCTACATTTTTATTGCTTTTTTTTTTTTTTTTGCTTTTAAGGTTAAAGAGAAATCCACTCTAGACCTTGATTGATAGTTTCCTTGAGAAAGTGGCGTTAAGAAAAAACCGGAAAACCACTCGCAAAATGAAAGCAAGCATCTCTTGAATCTACCTCAGTTTTGAAATAGATTCATAAAACACTCACATATTCTTATTGCTAAGCAGGCCCTGAGGTAAACTTTTTACCACACTCACAACTTTGAAATGTAACTTGATCCAATGATGAAAAAACATGACAAAAGCCGCATTTGGGCAAACATATTCTAGAAATGGAGCTCAGGTGAATTTGAAGGCCGAAACTCACTCGGGCCATGTAACCCTGCGACGTGTGTGCTTTATCCAAAGATAAACATACTTCCGCGAGCTACGCATATCTGCATCTAATCTGTCATATTTTCAATGTTATATGCAGTATTCTTCCAGCAGCGATGTCAAACCATCAGACATGGTCAAATCAGAATCCAAATGATCAAACAGTTCCGATTAGACTATCCAAATTGGACCTGTAATCAAATATGAGTTTGGTATACATAGCATTCCTTTAATTACCTAAAGGTGATGGATATCACTTTTTTTGCATGTAAAAAACTGAATTTAGTTTTGGATTTTGTACCGTTATTTCTGAATCCGCAGGCTGTTTCGGTAGCTATATATTCATTTACATCACTATTTCAACGGGCCACCGCCATTCTTTCCAGCGTTACAGAATTATTATATCTTTGGTGTATGTGTGTGTGTGCATCTGCAAGAAAGAGAGAGAGAGAGACTTAAATGATATAAAAAGAAGCGTTTAATTACTGGTGTATTAACACCCGCAATAAATGGCCATATCTTTAATGTGGCTAGCGGAACTTGGAAACTGTTTCCTTTCACGGCTCAAAGTGAAAGTTAAGCATAATTGTAACAGCAACTTAGTTATAATGGTGATAGCATTCTGGCTTAACGGGCCACATGGAGCTCTATAAATTGGCAGTTTTGATCACCATTTTGCACCTAAAAACTAATTGGCTATATTGGAGCTGCTGGCTCTAAAGCCCCACCTGTTTGTCTTTCGAGAACAAGGAGACGAGCCTCGATGACAGGGAGCACATGCATGAGGTCCCTACTACCATTAGCCCTCATCTGCCTCTTCTTCACAGCCAGCCCAGTGCACTCCATCACTCATGTCTGCATTACGGCACAATCATATGGCTACGACTGCCAAGAGTTCAATGTATTATGTCTTTCTCAATCTTTTGGTTTTATGTGCATGATCCAATGCCTGTCGATGCCGAAAGGTGATAATTTCACACGGTTTGATGGAACACCACCGGAGATGGTTTCTTTTTCCTTTCTTTTATCTTTTCTTTTGAATCTGTATCTAAGTTGATGGTCAGTTCCTGTGATGTTCATGCAGGTAATCACAGAGGATGGTTACATCCTTGGGCTGCAGAGAATCCCTAGAGGCAGAAGATGTGTCGGTGCTACTAACGAGAGCATACCCAAGAAACCGATCTTGCTTCAACATGGTATTCTCATGGTGAGATCTATATCTGACGTGGTTGATGTTGCTCTATATATATATACTTATATCTGGTTTTATATAGTTTGGTGCGCTGTTAATGATATTGGGGTGGGTTGGTTGGTGCTGCAGGATGGGTTCACATGGGTGGTGAGCCCTCCTGGCGAGGGCTTGGCGTACGCCTTGGCCGATGAAGGGTTCGATGTATGGATAGCTAATACGCGAGGAACAAGGTCCAGCAGAGGCCACAAGTTGCTCGATGCTAATGTGGATGCGGTCTCTCTCTCTCTCTCTCTCTCTCTCTCTCTCTCTCTCTCCAAACATGTCATGATCTTATTGCAACAATTTTGTATTCAATTTCAATAGCAAGAAAATTACATGATATTTTGAGGTTTCTCTACCCGGATATTAGAATGGGAAATTGACTGCGATATTTCATTGATGTAATTTGTTTACATATTTTTACTGTGATGCTTATCTTGTACGCATTTTATGACTTTTTCTGATGGCAAATGTTCTCGTTTAGATTTTCACAAGAAAACTAGGAAAATACTAATTGTATTACAAGTTCTTTCTTTAACCAGCTGATTTGTGCTGTTACACTCATCTTGCTGAAAGAGTTCATTCAGTTGGCAGGCCTACTGGGCATGGACGTGGGTGGAATTGGCAAAGTTTGATCTCACTGCTAACGTCGACTTCGTACACAATCTAACTGGTCAAAAAGTGAACTACATCGCCCATTCTTTGGTAAGTAAGAAAATCGAGGCTTGAGAGTTGATAGTTAGCCGTTCATTAGTGGTTTGACAAACTTCTGCAACGAATACTATACACCCCAGATCGATTTCTATTTTTCGGGTCCATGAATGTGCTTTTTGAAAAATAAACTGCACGAACGTGGTCTCGTTCGATGCCATGAGCCAAAAAGATCACATGTTTTTCTCACGTATGAAGATCTCACAGATGTGTGAAGAACAAGATCATACTTGCTAATAACAGCCAAAGATGTCGACATATTGCTTCATCTAAAAACATGGGGCCTCCTCTGCTTTTCTGCAGGGAACTCTGACTGCTCTGACGGCCTTCTCGCAGCATAAGTTGGTGGACAAAGTGAATGCCGCTGCACTCCTGAGCCCAATTGCTTACCTGAAACACATGACCAACCTCGTCCAATTAGCTGCTGAATTCTATGGCGACCAAGTATGGCTTCGCACACTCAGCTTCAACTCTTTTTCCCTCTGTCATGGTTTCTGCATAACAGTACTGCTGATCTTTCTTTTCTTACAATTATGTCCATATACTTCAGCTACTTAGCATGTTGGGAATCCCCGAATTCATTCCACAAAGGTATCAAATTGATCAGTTCCATTTATCTATGCTCTCAAGGCCTAAAACGACTCGTATATAGATATGTGAGTGGTTTATGCTGCTTCTTTTCTGATAACCATGCAACAGTGCTGCTGTAGACGCTCTGCTTAGGACCATATGCTTGTTTCCGGGATTAAGTTGTCGTGATTTGGTATCAGCAATAACAGGTAAGCTCTGTGCATTCTGGCATTCTTCAGTAGATGTCATGTTTTTCTTGACTGAACCGTAAAAGGGGAATGCAGTCTGATTAATTATCCAATGAATCCGATTGGTTTTCAAGGAAATAATTGCTGCCTCAACCCGTTTATATTGGATTTGTTCTTGAAGTATGAACCGCAATCAACATCCACAAAGAACATTATGCATCTAGCCCAAAGTAAGCACATGTATCGAGTTTTATTATGCTTCGTCGCTCTTAAATCATAACTTAGCTTGCTTCCCGGTGATGCTAGTTGATGAAAAATGCAATTAAACAAAAGATTGATCTGTTTCCGCAGTGGTTAGAAGTGGCAAATTAAGTATGTATGACTACGGAAATGGTTCTGCAAACCTGAAGAACTATGGGGTGGTGGAGCCACCAGCATACGACCTCTCCAACATCCCAGCAGATCTTCCTCTCTTCCTCGGCTATGGAGGCATGGATGCAATTTCAGATGTTGAAGACGTCGAGCGCTTGATTGATGAGCTCAAGATTTTTCATCAGGAAGGCAAGCTCACCTGTCAGCTTTTTGATGATTACGCACATGCAGACTTCGTCATGGCAACGGATGCCAAAGAAAGACTCCACAGACCTCTTATTGAATTCTTTAACAGCAATGAGCATTCCAATTAATGCTTGCTAGATACCGCAAGATTATCCCTGATCAGTGATTTAGTGGTTAGATTTCCACATGAGATGGCCAGTTTTCAGGTCCTTGACAAACTCTCTCTCTCTCTCTCGCTCTCTCTCTCTCTCTCATGTTAAGTAGTGGGTGAAGGGATGCCCCAAAATCCTTGTTCATGAACTGTGTTACCATTTAAAACATCTGGAAGTTCCAACCAATAAAAATCCTAGTGAACCTAAAAAAAGGATGCAGGCCCAGCGGAAGTTACTTATTTTTCTTTGTCTTCTTCCTTTTCCTTGAGAAAAAATAAGTAACATAACTTGTCTTCGTAATGAACATTGTTGAATTTGGGTTTCACAACAAAAACTTTTTCATTTATATAGTTTACGGAGTACCAAGATTTGTAAAATCAATTGTTTAAAATCATCAAAAGGTTTCAGTCTTATAAAATAATTTGTAGATGTAGAGAAATGGTTAATATGAGAGCGGCAGGGTTCTTCAAATAACTTCTCCTTTTTCCGGACAGTTTCCTAGCCCAACTGTCCATCACAAAGCCATTACAGGTAACGCTTAAGAGCAGTTGATATGGAGAAGTTTTAAATATTTAAGATGCAAAACGTCTGAATTTCTTTCATTTGGATATGGAAACCCTGTTGGCGAAAAAAAGAACAATCACCGAACAAGAACAGCACTAAATTTTTTGCAATATTAAGAACTTTAAAGGCAAAACAGCTAATTGATTGTAACTTGGGCAACCACAATTCATTGAATGTTCTTTTTCTCTGAATATGCAGTTACGTCAAATCTGCATATGGATCAAACCTGATTCGGGACCTAATCAGGATTCGTGCTTCAGAGATGAATTAGATCTTATAGAATGATTTAAACTCTGTGCATGAGAGGTAGAAGGGAGGCGGAGGCGGAGAGCTTGCTCTCTCAGTTCATTCAGTGGCCCAACATGGTTGTTTTCACCACAACATCACAAGTCATTACTGGACTGGGAGAATTATAAATCCACGTCACTTGGTCCTTCGCGCTTTCGACAAGAAAGATATTTACAATAGAAAACAAATCGAGGGTTTCACGAAGATTTGTAATCTCTATCCTGAATTCAGAGTCTTCATATTTCAGTTCTTCTTGGATGAGCACAATCGAACAATTCTTAGTCATGCCGTTAATATTGGATCAAATATTAACGCAACTGGCAGCTCACTTTCAAATGGTCCAACATTCGAATTACATGATTGCTGTCACGTTCTAGTGTATTATTTTTTCCACTACAGACGGTGTGTTTGAATGATATACTATAGATTCACCTAAGCTCCGAAGGAAGCCAGAACTTTGAATGTAAAATGAAGTGGCCTTAAGGGTTTTACATTTACATGAAAGACAGTTTTTCATGAATAAATATATATATATAAAAAAAAGTTAGTGGTCAACCAAATGGGTTGGAACCGGGACACCTTAAGTACAGTTGTGACAGAGTGGAAATCAAATCCGATACAAACAAATTAAAATGATAAAAGTCCTTGTAAAGCGGAGCCATCAATATCTCAACTCAGATCCCATGGGGATCATCAGCTTCCCGACTTGCCTGCCCAATAAAATAAAATCAAGATGACGGGCTAATTATGAATGAGGCACAAGATCCATGCACCGACAAGACCCGGTCCAGTTCATCGACGCTGGAACACTGCACCAAGTTCCTTGCCAAATCCAATCACGAAATCCAGTGGTCGTCCAAATCAGAGCAGACAGTGCGAGGGCGAAAGGAAGCCACATCTAAATCTGGATGTTTCCAAAACCAAGGGCCCAGGATCAAAGGTATCCGTTGTAGGGCCAACATGTAGCCGTCATCGAACTTCACTTGTTCCACAGATTCAGCAAAACCAGGTGACAAAGTTGAGAAATGGGAAGTGACTGTCTTCAACTCTTGAAAAGTATTGAATTTAAAATGGGTGTGTGCCGAGTGGTGCTTCAGCTGTGGCAGACATGGCTGTTGGGATACAGTGTGATTCAAAACACCAACAACCCCTCAAAAGAAAACAAAGAGTAAGCCTCGGTTTTCTTGGTCTTCAAGACGCGGCTCCATGCATGTGTAGAATGGATAAAGGAGACCAAGAAAAGAACAACGGGAAGAGATAGGCTTTTGTGTCGTCTGTAATAGATCGATCTGCACAGCGTTCATAAAATTTGCTGCTAAAAGCTAGTCTGCCTTTGAAGTTGATTGATTGCATGGGAGTTTTATGAGGGTGAAAATGTGGTTACTTATAGGGGGAGAACCCACTTGTTGGCTGTATGTTTCCTCCCAATCCTGTCTTATCAATAGGATCTGACTTTTCTCATGGAAGGTGCACCTCCATCTTACATCTTTTATATATATATATATATATATATATATATATATATATATATATATATATATATATATAGTTATGTGCTGCCATCCTCTATTGGATGGTTAAAAATTAAATATCTTTCATAAACAATAACCATCATATGAGCATTAGCAATAGCAATAGTTTGTGATATGGTATTTTTAGTACTGATTTGAAATATTTTTAGGGACCGATTTGCAACTTTTTAATTATCCAATAACATAAACAAAATCACTTGTTGGCTGATTTTGTTGAACTGGAATCTGCTCCAGCTACTTCGATCAAGAATGAAAACCATGAGTCAATATGTTTCTGGGTACACCTCCCTTGACGACAAGCCAAATAAGCCCTGACTGTCGAATAGTCCTACACTAGCTGTGAGCACCTTTTTCCTGAAACGCACTCGATGCCCTAATCTCGCATGGACTTAAATTAGCAGAGAAATCTTTCAATCCAAATAAAGCAGCTGAAGAAGCATAAGATTACATACAGAAAGAAGAGCATGCACGACTTATCTGGGGTGAGTAGGGTTTTCCACCCCTTGATAGAAGGCCAAAGCTTACATACTGGGCCTTCTTTCAGTGTTTCGGAGTGTCACTCTGATACGGGTCAGCCTAGGAGCCCGTCGAGACAGGACACTCCTACCAAGTTTCAATTCCTCCTCCTCCTCATCTCATCTTGCACCTTTAAAGAGTCAATGCCCCAGAGATTCGAAAATGAAGACTGACTGCCTAATTGCCCCGCCCCATTCGTTGCATCAACATCCTTGGGGATAAGCGTGCATGGCTTATGTTCCAGAAAGATACACCTTAATCACATTGTATTCATAAACAAGCAAGATCTCTAGTTTTGCAGCCGTAAGTAGTGTCAAGCATATTTCCCCGGACATTCTTCAAATCTTCTTGCCAACTCTCAAACCATTCCCGACTTTCTCGGGATACCATGCCAAGAATGCCAACTTGATTATAGGATATTCTGATGCTATGGTTCACTCCACCACTATCGGTTGAAACTTTTGATGGCTAACCAAACAGATGTACACATACGCGCACATACGCAAACAAAATTGTTGTGAATTAATTTTACTGAAACATGATCCAACATCCGCCGACACAAGAGAACAAAGTCTCTTGCAGATCGATTACTCGTAGCTGTAGGACCATCTAAAAGTTAATTAAAACAATTCGTACCCAATTGCTTTCATTTTTTATTGATTTAAAAAGCTACTAAGAATTAATTAAAAGAACTCGTTCCCAATCGCTTTCGTTTCTTATTTGAAAGTTACCCTTTTCTTTCAATGAACGACATCTTTTATTTGTGCATGACATCAAAAGCTTTGAATATCAGTCCAATGTTGGAGGGCGCCAAGAAACTTCCTGGCTAAGGCTTTTTGCTTATAGGCGCAAAAGAACATGAAAAGGAGTAGTTGACCTAAAAGGAGCATTCTAGTTTACACACACACACATATATATATATATATATATATATATATATATATATATATATATATATATATATATATATATATATATATATATATATATATATATATATATATATATATATATATATATATATATATATATATATATATATATATATAGAGAGAGAGAGAGAGAGAGAGAGAGAGAGTACGCTCATGTGAATGGTGACTCAGGTAAATAAAGAAAAATGAGAACTAATTTCTTCTTGTTTTTCTTATAACAGTTCATCTGAATCAAATGGTCTTGATTAGATAACTGAATGACTTAAAAAACAGTGTATATATATATATATATATATATATATATATATAGAGAGAGAGAGAGAGAGAGAGAGAGAGAGAGAGAGAGAGAGAGGAAGAGTTGAACTTTCTATGTGTACGTGTGGTTATGGTTGGTCATGAGCACAGGTCACGGTCCATTCATGAACTGATTGGTCAACTAATGGCAGCCACGCCAGGTCAAACATTTGTGATCAGGGCGGCTTATACCCAGATGATTATGCCTTTGCTTTTTGTTTTCTCTCTCGGTAATTTTCGTAGACTTGTACAAGTTAAATGGACTTACAATTCATTGATGTGATAAGATGTGAGGTCTTGAACGTTTGACCTCTTTTCAACGTAAAGCTTTCTTGAGCAAATTAATCATTGAGCAAGCCAAGGAATGTATGATAGGCAAAAGGTTTTCATGCAAATACTTTTTAAGGAGGAGACATCTGCAAATAACTGCCCAATTGAATGTTTCATCCAACTTCTGTTTATATAAACATTTACTTAAGGAAACCCATCTTCTATTACAAAACTCTCAACTTCATACTGTTATCATCTTTCAATTGAAACGTTAGTTGTTTATAGATTAAAAGTACGTTTAACATGACAGAGATTGTAGAATTCGTGCCTCTCACTTCTTAAGTGTGAGTTCCCTTAGCATTCGGTTACAATACACCAATCAAGGCTAAAATAAAAGGTCAAAATCGACTTGAGAACCCAATTTTAGTTTCGCGCCCGAAATAATAGCAATTCGACCCAATTATACATGGATACCATTATTATATTTTCTTTTAAAAATCTATGATTATTTACAACTGGTCATCACCTACATATACAACAGTACACGACCTAGTACATTCTATCCCGACTTCCTGTAGATTCGTCTCTTTGGGCATTCAAAATGAATTTGGTTGTGTGTAGGGGTGCACAACGAGTCGAGTTACTCGAACTCGACTCGTTTAACTCGACTCGTTAGCTTAAACGAGCTCATGACCAACCGTAACCACACATACATAGTCGAGCTCGAGCTTGTGTTAGGGAACTCGACTCGAGTTTGAGCTCGAGCTCGATCCCTTTGAGCCGAGTTGAGTTCGAGTTGGGCAAACTCGGCTCAACTCAGCTCGTGTGCAGCCCTAGTTGTGTGTTCGAGTTAAACACGTCTCTCTCTCTCTCTCTCTCTCTCTCTCTCTCTCTCTCTCTCTCTCTCTCTATCTATATATATATATATATATATATATATATATATATATATATATATATATATATATATATATATATATATATATATATATATATATAAAGGAAAGAAAGATTGAAAGAGTATCTGAATTTAAAAGTAGGAAGCTTCATAGGAAGGCGACCCGAGTGGAGACGGGGAGTGGATGTGATACACGTGCACAGGGCGTCTAATATGGGGGCTTTGGAGGAGAGGAATAGGAAAGCGAAGGGCGTGAGAAGGTGGAGTGGGGTACCCACCTACCAGTACCAGCACCAGCACCCACCTCCTTCCCCTCCCTCCTGCTGCTGCTTCCCCACCACTTTTGGACTCTCTACGCCACCCCCTCCACACCCTATATAAGCTCTCTCCCCCGACCTCCTCCTCCTCCCCCTGTAACGACAGCCCACAGTAGCAGCCACGAAGCAAACAAGAGAGAGCGATGGCGATGCCATGGACGTCGTCGTCGGATGCTTATGGCAGCAGGTGCCTTAAGCACCCGGACCGCCGCCCCTCTCCCGGCGTCTGCTCCCTCTGCCTCAAGGAACGCCTCGCCCACCTGTCCAGCTGCAAGCCCTCCTATTCCTCCTCCGCTTCCCTCTCCCTCTCCTCCCCTAACTCCCACCATTCCTCCCGCTCCACCTCCTCTTCCTTCCTCGACTACTCCTCCTCTTCCCCCTCCACCCCTTCTCGCCCTCCTCCTGCTTCTTCCTCTTGCGCCGCCGCCCAACCACCTTCCCGGATGTCGTACCTGATACACAAGGAGGGTCGATTCACCGAGAGATCCGGCAGGCTGTGGCCTCTCAGAAGGAGCAGTTCCGCCGCTTTCGAGGTCAAGAAATCCAACCTGGAGAAGAAGCAGAAGAAGATCGCCAGTGGTGATGGTGGTGGTAGCAGTGGTTTGTGGTCGTTGCTTCTGCTGAAGCGGAGGAAGGAGGTGGCGGAGGAGAATCAGAAAGCCAGGAGTCGGAGCTGGCGCCTTACCCACCCCAAAACCGTGAAGGATATCATCCCTCTTGGTGTCATATAGATCCATGACCTCGACAAGGCTCAGAAATCCAAAGCCTGGTAAGGTCCGTAGGTGATTGATCAAATTCGTAAGCTAGCTCAACAGAACCGACCATGCTGATGCTGGGGGTACGTTGGCAACTAGCAGAGAGATCGAGTGATTCCCACAAAAATCCATGCTGCGAACACAAAATTATGTACAAAATATTTGCACCCCCGAAGTTATCCCTATGGGGCGCTGTATATTTTCTGGTGGCTAAACGCTAACCACCGGATCGTGTTGGATTTCTCCCCTTTGATATATTTACTTGTTAATGGTAAAGATCATCTCTTGAGTTGTTGTTCCAATGTGTAAGACATTCATTCAATTTTGTCTGTGGAGTGCAAATTCATTTCAGCGTCCCGTCCAGATTAGTCTCATTTGCTCATATTGTTTTTTTTTCTGGTTGTGTTTGTGTGTGTATGCGTGTGATGGAAGCAATTAGCGAGCTAAATGCCACATGGTTGATGCAAAATAGCACCAACCAGTTGCCTTATTTGATTTATGCACATTGATTTCACTGGAAGCTAGATCGATGCAATCTAGGATGTGGAGATCCTACCTTGGGGCCCCATAAGCTGCGAGGTCAAAAAAGGAGTCTGCGGTAGACGCCGTAACATTTGTTTGTTTCTGCCAAGGCCTACGTCTCATGCCACTGGTGTTGGTCCTCGAGAAATCTGAGAAGCCAAGGTCAAACAATCGAGTTGATATCAAAGTCGAAACATTAGGAGAGATATAGTTTAAATCCCACATATCATAGAAATTGCAAAGCCAAAGGTTAAAGAAAAGCACTGTTAACATTTTTGACAAGTATGATGATCCATGAAAGGGTCGTGATTCCATGGTCCGTATTATAAATGAAGATGCTGATAATGGAAGCGAATCGGCAATTGACGTTTAGCAGAACGCCGCCATTGCCCGGCAGCTTCATGGAAAATCAGTGATGTATAGAAAAGGATGGGGGCACTTATTTAATTAGCTGAATTCGTCCACGCTGATCTAGGAATCCTCCGTAACAAAATATGGGTCCCCTAGGCATTTAGGTCGGAATCAGGTCGGAGATGTGCCGGAGCATTTGTTCCGTTCATCCAGGCGGTTAACGGCGTACAAGAATCACAGTCGAGGCCTTCATTCACTCTCAGGCGATGGTCGGAGATCCATGGCTTTAGATGCGGCCCATCTAGAGTATCAACTGCATTACAGTTAAGCAAGGGCCATCGAAAATATGCTCGAAGAAATCCATTCTGGTTGGATGGGAAGCATCATTTTCTGATATCCTCACAGCCGGCTGAAAAGGACGGCCATTAACAATCATTCGTCTTCAAAAAATTCTAAGCACCTTACAACATCTTATTAGCAGTCTGAAACACATCCAATACCGGTCATTATAATGGCATAGTGGTGCAAGACGCACACAAGTAGTCTACATTATAGTGGGGAACATTTGGAAATGTGGGCAGCGAACGTATCAAACTAGAGACATCCGCACCTTAGGCCCGACCCCACTCAATCAGCTTTTAAACCCCACCCAAGTATGTCGGCGTTCTCACCCTCCCACATCTACCATTTGATGGCACCTCAGACTTTAGCACCAAATCAGCCACCACTTGCAGGAAATCCTCAGATTAGTTCCCAAAATCTGATGTGCTGAGACACATTGCACCTTTTATAAAGAACTACGTTCAAAGAACAGCAGCCAACCCCTTGCAAGAACAACGGCTGCAAAAGGGTCGAATAGGGTACCAGGGTTCGGTTGTAATCCGATTCGGTCCCTGCTTCCAACGCATTTAGCTGTCCCAGGTTCAAGCCATCCGTATCTCTAGCCATAATCGACACACAAGGACCTTATCCTTGCATAAGAATAACGCCAAGATGCATACTTTGTATATATAGACAATCAAGTAACTTGTACATATTGCCAAACAGTGCAAGTCTCGATCTCATGCAAGGAACAAAACTTCCACTTCGACCATCAATGGAGGAACTGTGTGCGCTTTGCACATCGTAAGTCCTTGAGTGATTTACGTGTGAGTATACATTGCAACGACTATCAGAATACAACGTCAAACGACGTCGACCAAAACCCTTACAGACACCCGTAACAGTTTTGCAAATGCAAAACAGTATCTGTACAAAGAAGAATTACAAAACGGTAGTAAGCACCCTTTGCTAATGTGATGTGAGAGAGACTACTGACATCAATACCTCGCATCACGTCTGTGTTCTTGACTCTCTTGGCTAGCGCGTATGTTGCATATTTTAACTAGTTCCGTCTTCAGGGATCAATCTGGCGAAGTTGACTTTCAGCTGAAGTTCCGGATATACAGTGGGGTGGACAAAATCCCGTTTAATATATTTCGTTCTCATTTTTCTTGAGCATTTGAGGATCTTAGGTTGGAAGCCCAGGGCTTCCCGTATCCATGTCAATCATCGTAACAGAAGTCATCATCCCTGCCCCTCTCAGGGTGCTTTTTCAATCTTTCAAAAATCTCGTCCAGAGATTCGGTCTTGGAACCAGAATTTGGCATATTTTCCTGAGTTTGGCGGAGTGGCAAGAATCTCTTGGCCTCTAAATTTGCCCTGAAATTCTGGAAATTAGTCTTCATTGATGTCCATGTGTTTGCCAATCCAGATGGACTGATTATCGAATCTCTCAAATTAGGTCCACTTTTGAGGTTTCCTGCTTCCTGCAGAGAGGCTGAAGCAGAAGGCTTAGGCTGTCTTCCCTGCTGATCTTTGAAACCATAATTGCTCAATATGCTTTCTCGACCATTTTCATATCTCCGATCACCATTACTGACAGCTTGAAACCCTTTCCGGTCATCCCTGGATAAACCAGCTCCCACTGATTTCATTTCAAAAGGGTCGTTCTCTGCAACATCATTCACATTTTTCACAGGTATCTGAACATAATCAACAAATTGCTAATTAGTCATCCTTCTGCTGAAAGGACCAACCAAAAACAGTTCATCAACATGAAAATACTTCATCAACCATTTAATGATTTTCAGTGAAGACAACAGACTTTTTGTGTTTACTTGCAAGCAACTGCAGGGTACATGTACTGAACTATTTATCAAGTGAAGAATGAAGAACGTCATTTCCAAAATATAGAAGGGAACATACCATGGGCAAGTTACCAGATTCTGCATCTGCGCTTACATCATTGAAGTTCCTAGCCAATGGAATGACATGCTCACCGACATTGGACCCTTTCTCGAGCCAGGATCGCTCTGAAGATGATCCAAAATAAAAGAATACATGAATATGTGTACAGATATCATGTCACGTTCTTGTGATTGTAAAGCTCCAGAGAATTAACGGTACCAGTGCAACGGGTGTCCAGCCTTTCAGTTGTCTCACCATTTAAAACCAATGGAGACAGGGACACCATACTGACAACACATATGCTTAGATGAATACTCCTAATTTACCTTTCTGCAAGATGATGACTCCTGATGGATCAAAACCATCCATGTCTTCTGTGTCATTCTGAAATCTGAGCCTCTTCCAGCTACCAAAAAAGTTGATTACTTTATCAAAAAAATTGCTTGCCACCAACAGCGTATAAACAACCATGATTAGAGGGTAAATTCTGTTAAATCCCCGCCCAAAGAATGGAACAGCATCATCAATATTTCCCATTCGCTGCACGTCAAGTGTAGAAAAGGTTCAGATATTCAATATCCATATAGATAAACAATTGTAGGATGATAAAAAAACAAACTAGATTCTAGAGTATACACCTGCTAAAATCATGCTTCAACAAAACAAAGCATACTATTCAAAGTTTTAAACCCTGCAGGAAAAAGGCCTTTGGTTTCTGCAACCATGCCTTTTCTCCTCCTGATTATATACATGCTTAACTGACAGAATAAAAAGACACACAAAATTGACATTTACATGCTTATTGAATGTTTCTCGCCTATCCCATGTCCCACTAAGAAAGCTGAGGTAACAATTACAATGACAGACACGGTTTCAGTTGTAGGCGATTGCTCCAAAAACTAATTCATTTCAGCAGAAGAATCATGTCATAATCAGCAAATTCTGAAAATGCAAATAGGCCATAAACAAACCAAAACACATCTAGTTGAGGTTTTGAAAACCTCACTCACCACTCTGACACAGATAAGGTTATTACACATGAGATCATAATACCTAATGAGATATTGACATGGTGTTCGAGGATTAACTGAGATATTGACATGGTGTTCGAGGATTAACCTGACCTTTTCAAAGGTAGTTTTGGCATCTCCATGAAGCCGGATGAGATTTAAAAAATTGTAAGATATTGGAGGGGCATAACGAGCAACCATCCTAGCACCAATATAAAAAAAAATGTCATAGCTATTAAAGGTTTAAAGCAGGATTTTGTTATTGTAAACTTGTTTGTAGCTCAAATGATGCTTAAGATACTTACGAACAAATCATAAGCAAGCTCACCGAGCTTGTTTGCCTTGGAGTCAATGAATAGAACATCAACATCCCAATCTTGAATAAGGAGTAATATGTACAAATGCACATGTACAATAAAGGAACAAGTGCAGCAACCTGCATTAAAGATGATAAAATTAGTAACATACCTTGTATTGAAAGGGGTCCACCAGTTCAATTGACACATGAAAAAATAAAATTATATGCAAGATGCTAAAACCAATAAATAACCTTGTTTGAATTATTAAAACTATTAGCAATTGCATGGACTACAGATTTGGAACTGCCAATCAAAGTAGGATATCAGAATACTTTTTGTACTTGTGTACTCCCATGGCCATGCACAAGCACTTAGAAACCAAACGCAAAATGCCACCGAAAATTCCAGACCACCATGACTCAACACTGAACTTGAACTTAGCCACTTCTGATTCTGATTACGGACTGATCCCTTGTTAATGTGTGCTCTGTTGAATCCCTTCCTTTTTTTCTAATGAAATGATGATTGGTGATAATATTAAGGCCAATAGTGGGACAAAAGCACAATGCATCAGGATAATGAAATTTAAATCTGCAATAACCTGCACAAGCATCTCTTGCTTTCCAACTGCTTTGATCAGAATGGAGAAAAGAGATAGGTCGACACTTGGAAGGAGTGTAGCCTCTGCAAGAAGGATGGCAGCTGAGATACATCCAAGCAGGACAGCCAATAACTTCTCAAGCTGCTTCGTGAGTACACATCGCCAAATCCACTCTGTAGATTAGACCAACAATATTAAACACCATAAGTTCATGCACAAAATTCATAAACAAACACAAATTTGCTTTTCAGCAGTTCTGTAACTTGAATATTACAACAAAGCGATCAGACAAATTACTGAAACACCCCTTCAGTTGGATTTCTCAAAACACAGGACCGCCCTTGCAGGAGCAAAAATTTTAACATTTCTTATAAAATAGGTACACCACTGCAATGAGATACTACTGGAAAAAGGTGACTCATGCAGTTTCTGTTTAGCAGCACTTTGTGACCTTTTCTCCTTGCGAAAATCCAATTTAGATGCTTAGTTTTTCCCATCTTGTAACATGTTAAGTCATCAGCAAAGGGGCACACTGGCTGCTTTTCTCTCTCATCTTTCTCTTCTTCTAACTTCTTTCTGTATCCCCAACTCTCTTTTGCAGGAAAAGATATACTTAAAATGCCACCAAAGCATGTGTAGGACCAAGGCTGTGACACGCCAAGATTAGATATAGCACAGAACTATCTTACCCTGGCTGGTCTAATAAGAGACTATCAGCTGACAATTTATGGGCGTTCCCCCAGAGAAGGTCCCTTTTGGGTGAAGGAAAAAATCATTCCATATTTTCTTTAGAGTTCCCTACCACCCTTTCTTTCTCCAGTGTTTTCAGTGTCAACATTGGACCCAAGTCACTTTGCTCATTCACATGGTGAATCAGGCCATATCAGCCTATTATTTATTTTTCAATTTTATAAGATTAAGAACTAGTTAAACATAAGACATGTATTAGTGCAATACAAGCTGCTATGCAACAATATCGACCAGACCTTTTTTTTTTAACCCCGTTCTCTCTCTTCCTGAATATTCATTTGTAATTTTGTACTAGAAGTAGGAACTAGAAAATATGGTAAACTTTGCTATTGTTAGCCGAAGAAACATACAAATTTGCAAGACGCCATAAGATATGGACAAAGAACATCAATAGCAGCTGAAACACGAGGAATCACCAACACTCTCCAAAATTTCTTATATGGCTCAGTAAGGTAGTTATTTTTTCCATCTTACAAGTTACATGTCAAAATTATATAACAGTGATTGTGAGAGAGCAACATAGGATAACACTTTTTTTTTCTCTCTCTCCCACCTCAACTCTCCATTCACAGGTAATGGTAAAGCTGATATATGGCATAGGTGACCATGCACATCTTATCACATACTGCAAAAACTAAGATAGTGTCATAGCAACCACCAGAAACTCGAAAAAGTGGGAAACACAACAAATTGAAGAAAAAAAGTAGTAGAAATTCCATATTGCTTTGTGAAAACAAAAAATCATTGACAGGAACGCAAGGATATGAATTTTAAATATGCCGATAAAAGACAAGTTAGTAGAATAATAAGAAACCGGATCTGGGTAAAGGAGCTTCCCATTGTATCAGGCCCAAGAAATTTCACCCACATATACCTAGCAAGCTGGGTGTCTAGAGGAATAATCAATAAAATTGGATGTCGCCTGATGGTTAACCCTAATTTTTGTTAGAGATTTAAGGGTGTGTGAGTGTGTTTAACTTCTGCTGGTACCAAGGTAGTCTGGCGGCTACCTATGATATTCCTGGAAAACTTTCATTCTGCCAATATAACAGCTACAGGTTTCCTGAATAAGTAAAACTACAATAATATAACAAAAAAAATTCTGTAATTGAACCACAAATGAGAATGATAAAACCATGTAAAAAAAAAGGTGCAAAAACAAAAACAAAATCACATGATCATATAACTAGCAAGCAAAAATTCATGAATAAGAAGATAAAACACTCTAATATCAGTTGCATACCTATTGTATCCAAGTATTCTCCAGTACTGCCTGTGCGAGCAGATCTAAAACTTGAAACATATTTCCTGCAGTCAGTACCAAGTGAATCATGCATCAGAAGACAAAAATGCAAGAACATGTGGCATAAAAACAATTTTAATCACAAAAAGATTAATGCAAAAATAGACAAAACAAAAAAAAGACAAAGCCAGAAACTCACCATCCAGATGCACTACCACGTTCATAACTTTTTATAGTGTCTTCCAATTCTAAGGCCTCCATGACATAGGTCATGTATTCACTGTAAGAACATAGACAGCAGGCGATGAGAACAAGATGAAGTACAAAATATGGTAGCAAATTCAGCATAGGTAATGATATCTAAATCCAAAAGGCATCACTTATGCACCCAGACTACCCAATCAAGACTAATTTGTTTCAGTGTTCCATAAAACATGTAGTGTTCTTCATAATCAATCTCAGGCATCAATGTCCACAGCAACAGGAAGATGCGTATAACAATGGGCATTTACAGAAAAAATCACAGCCACAAAAATGTTGATCTAGCCATTTTGATGCAAAATCACCTTCTATACCGATAGTATTCCTCCCGAGCTCTTGTAAGTTGTCTTCTAAGTGTAGCCATTGACTTTTCATCTGCATCATAGTCCATGTCATTTTCCCCTAATCTGCCACCAGTTGGTTTGAAAGTAGGGTCTTCTCTAAACTACACAAAACAGAAAACAAAAGGTGGGTGAGACTTAGGAGAGAGAACAGCAAATGCCTAGACGAAGTAAAATTATAGAAAATAAACTACATAGAGAGGTAAGACAAGCACCATTTGAAGCAGCATATCATCAATAACATCCATATAGGGCCTCAGTGGATCACGCTTAGACATCTGATTTGACGTTGCTTGAGCAATCTAACACATAAAGCCAGAAGCAATTATTCAACTCAATGAAAAGAAAAAAAAAATGTAACTGGTTGCATGTCCCACTGATAAGACTCTTGGATTATATTGCACAGACTAAAAAAATTTGTCTTTTTCTTTTACGAGTTCAAATTACTGACAAAACAACAGCAACTAATGGCCATAAATAACATCAAGTCCCAAAAATGAAAAACATTTCTAATTTCCATTTCCAGCCTCATCAGATCTTCATGTCAGGAAGATAAGCATTTCTTTGACCAATTTCAAATTCTGAAGTTAATAAAATAAGCATAATGTCACCTCCATATAGAACGTTGCTATGACAGAGTACAATTTTAGTCTTGCAGAGACTGTCGATTATAAGTATCCACTTTCACGTTCAAACAGCCAACAGACCAAGAGACATGAATAAAAGATGACAACATTAGCTTCAAGATAATAAACAAAGATAGACTAGTTACCACAATTGCATTAGACAAATCTTGATGAGCATTGTCAAGATTCACAGCCATTTTAGCAACTCGATGAGAGAGAATTTTCTGTCGGGTTCCCCAATCTGCATTCCTCCAAATGCTCTTTGGTATCTCGCTTAAGCCAAATCCCAAAAGAAAGGCACCGGTAACAAGCCCAAATGTATTGGAACATGCCATGGCCAATCCAACAACCCCCCCACTCCTGCATTTGTGACAATGCATTCATCAAGACGAGAGTACAACCCGCATTCAGGAAGGCATCTTATTCAATGAGCTACAGAAAAACAAACATATACTTTCAAGAGACAAATTGAAACCTTTAAAAAGTTCATACATTAAGATAGTCGGGACAGCAAAGTAGCATCCTAACATTCACATGCAAACAAGTCAAACAGACATGATATTGAAGAACCATAGATTGAACTAATGAAGCCAAGTTCAGCAGATCATGAACTACAAAGAATCTCTCATTAACTATGTTGCATGGACACTGACAAGATTGCCAGTTTTCAACAGAGTTTCACCATTTTACATGAGTGTCAGACACCGCAGAGGGCAGACTAACAAAGTAGACACAATGGACACAGATAACATATATATATATATACACACACACACACACTCTCTCTTTCCTAAAACCAAACCCCAACCAAGCGCTTTCCTCGGCTGTTTTGAGCCGTCCAAATAGATACCCATTCCATGCTGTTTAGAAGTTTTATCTGCATTTTGGGAGGCCTTCACGATTCCAACCATATGATGAAACTCTACATGTCTAAAAGCTAGGAATCATCTTGTAATACATAATTTCATCAAAACATATGAGAAAAACAAAAAGTTCAGATCATTAAGCTTCAAATGCTTATGTCATCTGAAATATACATCAAAATGGCACATACAATATGGTGGTTCCAAGGTTTTGAACATGTAAATTTCATGAATATGGATAAATAGCAAATTGAAAAACACCTTGAAAGTGCAAAATTTGTCAATCTCCAACTTTATTGACATCAACAAGTGCATACTCAGACAGCCATATTTAAGAACCCAATATAAACATGCAACATATGTGCACAACTTTGTGTTTGTGTTTGTGTTTGTGTGTATGAGTGTGTTGAAGAAGAAATTCAGAAAAGCAAAAGAACCATTATTAGTGATGTGGTTGTCACATAAAAAAGGAACTATAAAATATAAATTACTAAAACTGGAAAAACAAAAGCATGAAAATCTTACCAGTGTTTGTGCATGATTATGAGTAGAATAACTCCAAAAAGGCCAATCGAACCAACAGTAACATAAAAGACAAGGTTACCATGTACACTGGTCTTTAGCCTCTCCGTCACTGTGAAATCACCAGCATCTTCATAACCCTGGATAGTGGGCACCACAGCCCTGCTTAGACAAATACCATGATATGAAACATAAGGAACATGAAATAGGAGAAGTTGAGCTTCAGCAAAATAGTCAAAATCAAAGAAATATGACAGTGAACAAAACTACTGTGTTTGTTTTTAGCAAATTATTCGAATAACATCGAAAATTTTCACACATCATTCAAACAAAATATATACCCAGTACTAATTACCACATGGTGCATGTCCAATGAAAAATAGGGATAGACAAATCTGATCCCATATTCCATGCTGTGCTGTTGAAATTGAGTACTAATTACAACTTACTATTCCCAGATGATATGGTTTCAATTTTTTGTATCCATACTGCGTAGATTCATACAACAAGCAAGCCTAAAAACTCTCGAACATTTTGCCAAAGATATGAAGCCACTGTTTTCTTTTTTGTGTGCATGACCAATGTTTCTTGGTGGACATCAGGACATCAGGTTTCATGAGCTGAATGTCTGGACTCTGTAATGAAAACTTGGCTTATCCATGGTGCTTAATCTACCACCATGCATTCTGAGGGATGAAGAATGGCATTCAAGGCTGCTTAACCTTGATACACTCTAAGAAGATAGTTATATATTTCATTGTACTTACGTTCAGAAAAATGGAGCCAGCAACCACTCCAGATCATAGGCTTGATCATATGGGAGACAAGGAGTGACTTATAGGGTTCCATCAAGACAAGCTTTGTGTGATTTATCATTACATCCAGGTCTGTCCCAGTTGTAGAAAGGTCCAACCTTTTGATCCTAGTCTCATATCAATTCATACAATGAGATTTTGCTTGGATAGCTTGTTACTGTCAACTGTCAAGAAGTTTCTTTCCCTCCTGTGTTGTCCATGGTTACACATAAGTGAATTTTACCTTCATGGTGAAAAGGCCAGAGTCCACAAAAGCTAAAAAGGAGTTGGTTTGTGTCAATCTTCTATGCACTGTAAACGCTTACAAGCCTCTTACAGTATGTAACATGGCATTCCAAAACCCCCAAAACATGATTTTATTGCTAAAGCTGGATCCCTTCTCCACATACAGAGACAAAACATACAGCACATTTATGTTCTCGCAGATCTATATTCTTTCTGCATGTGTATTTCCTTTGAGTTCTCTCCTTTACTACACAAGCTATCTATTTATTATCTGCATGAATGTATTCCATTGTCAGCCACACAGACAGGGCAGTTGCATCTCCCTATATTTCCTTTAAAAAGAGTACAAACAATCATGCCAAATTAGTTATACTCATGTACTATCCATATGTAACTTGTACCGAAATTGAAGTAACATCTTAGTAGGAATACATGTTGAATCCAAAAAAGTGACGGATGAAAGGAAAGCCAAACCATAGACCTTTAATGTTTATTTAATAGCTTGCCCAAGGACTTGTCTTTTAAGAAAGTAGAACAAGGGGTTCAATGATTCAATCCATTAAGAAGTTAAAAAATCCATATAAGAGCAAAGGTTCAATCCTTAAGAGGAATCAATACCAATCAACATTAAATGGACCTTCCAGATTTCTTAACCTTCATAAAGAATTACAGAATTCTCGTAGATTTGACCCACACTTACCAAGTAAGGGCAAACGTACTCCAATATGACCAGGCCCAGAAAAATGCGATACCTCCCTTGTCATGGCCAATAATTGTCTGCACGAGAAAGCAAAATCAATAACGCAAACACACAATTTTTCTACAATATAAAACTCGGACCTAATTACACCAGAAAGTTCAGCAATAAATTGCAAAAATCACCAATGAAATTATTAGCTTCTTTTCTTTTCTTTTCAAGACATACGGTTCATCAGTTTACCTCAAGATAATAAGCATAAACCCCTCAATTAAGCACGTCCTTTTGCAATCTCTCATATCAACATCGCTTCTAACGTACTAAATATTTCAAAATACAGCATCTACGTGGTTCCCGTATAATTTGTTTAATTTGCCCATGATCATGCTTCAGAAGAATCAGAACAGAACCCACCAAATGGTTAAGTCACAAGATCCTTCTGAAATAATGTCCTCCTCCAGAAAAATAATAAGCTTCCATGCAAATCTCTAATCAATCTAAAGAAACTAACACACATAGAATCACATGGCGACCTCAGCAATTACTCAAAGGCCGACCTGAAATCTAACAAAATAAGGAACACCCAAAAGAGGACTTTCACTCGATTTCCCAAGGAACAAAACAGTCCAAGGCTCCAAAAGGACGGAATTCCCAGATCCAGCCTCCCACCCAACGAAGACCACAGGATCTCCCAGAAAACAGTTACAATCCACCCCTCCTGGCACCCCTTTCTTCTTCTCCGGAAAAAATTAATAATTAAAAATAAACAAACACTTATTGACGATATTATAAGTTCCCTTCAAGAAATCGAGAGCAAATTTCCCCCTACAAACACAGACGAAGATCTCGACGAATGTATGTGCGGTGAAAACTAGAGAGACGCAGCTAAAGAAACAAAACTTCAAAAATAAATAGGAGGGATGAAGGCCCACCGTCCAGATGTCGGCAGGGACGAGGATGATGATGGAAAGGGAGCAGAACCAGGCGTAGCCGACAGTGAAGAGGACGTAACGAGGGACGTCTGGCCCTGCGAAATACCTGAGCGTTACGGAAACCAACCCCAGGGTTAGGGGCAGCGATATGAGGTAGAAGACCCACATCCCTCCCGCTTCACACCCCTTCCCTCCCCTCCTCCTCCTCCTCCGTCTTCTCGCACCAAAGGAGGGGAAGGAAGAGGAAAGTCGCAAAGGCCAAATCAAGAGCTCTGTGCTCTCTCCAATCAGAGGCTTCTCAATAGGGAACAGAAGACCTCATCACCAAGAAGAACCCCGGAACCCGGCAAGACGTCGACAGCTATCGTTCGCCGGGAAGCTCCTCCCGCGGCGGATGACAACCCTCCCCTCCTGGCAACCACTACCACCACCACCGGCACCGCCACCTTCCGCCTCCGTCCACCGACGCGTGGCTCGGTGCCTTGCCTTTGCCGCCAACTCTGGTGAAATGGCGCGGCTTCTGTTGGACCTGGCCGTTTGGTTCGTTCCCCCAACAGGCAGTCAAAAATTAGAGAAACCGGTTGATGAAAGACCGATAAACGCGGGGAGCTAGAACACCATCACGTCGGTTTCCTAGTTGCGTAGGAACGAAAACATAAAGCCTCCCGCCACTCAAAGCGTTTGGTCGGCCAACGGGAGCGGTGGCAATTGCCAAGCAATGCGATCCGGTCAATTCCCCGCTTTGCCTTCTTTCTTTGTTTTATAACTTAAAACTTAACAACTTAAATATATTATCATTTTAACATGAAAAAAAAAAAAGACAAACTTGTATTCTTGTATTTTTTTTCCAACTCAAATTAAGTTTTAATGAGCCTAGTCGGTTTGGTGATACAATGCTTGTAGAGTTGCTTATATGGGTGTCTTATGAGATGTTGAGCCTTTACCTTCTATATTGAACTCTTTTACCAAATCCTTAATTTGATTCAAGATCATGGAAGAACATGAGTTTTCATATCTTTCAATCTGAGATAACTTGATGATGAGAATATCATTCCAAAAAAATGGCTAGTCACGGTAATTAGGTGAAGATCGTTTGGCAACAATTAGCAGTTTGAACACTTGATCCATAATATTCCATCCGAGATGCCAAGATGCGATTGCCCTTTTCTTTCTTTTGAGTCACATGAGTCTATCTAGTGCTGCTTCCACCATGGTCGCCTCAAATGTAGTGGTGATAAAATATGAATTATCTGCGAGTGATTCTTTCTGAAACTGACTGCATCGTGTGCATTTTTCAATGAAGAAGTTATACAACCAACCATATTTTCTTAGTATGTCAAAAAATTTGAACTTAAAAACATTCCTACCCTTTAACTTTCCTCCATAATCATCTTATGATCAAGGGTGTGATCTTGTTCATACTACCAACCAACCATATTTTCTTAGAATGAACCATTCCTGATTAATAAATATCCAGGAATGAATTCAGAAACTTGGAGTTGAAAGATTGAATTAAAAAGGAAAAAAGAGAGCTCTATAAACTATTCAAATGGGAGAATTGGAACATGCCGAGATTGGTAGGGATTAAAAGGTTCCATATAGAGATTCTGTTTCATCATCTATAAATGCATAAACTAAGGCCCGCTGAAGATGAAACTTGCTTATCTGTAATGTTAATTATGATGCATTAATATAGCAATGTGATTCAGTGGGATCTCTTTACATCTCTTGAGAAGGAATGCCCAACTTTTCTTTTTTAGTTTCTTCCTGCTTTTCATCTGCAGAAGTTGCAGAAATCCTTCTGCCAAAGCAATTCTTTTGTTTTGATTCCGTAATTGTTTCTGTTGTTACATTCCTTTGATCTGGTCAATAAAAGTTTTCCGGAACTGCGATTCTTCTCTCACCCAGTTTTCTCCGAAGACCATAGTAGATGTTATCTGAATTGCTTGAATTGTTCAAAAATGGGTTCTCAAGATCTAAAATCTGAACTTGTAATGAAATAAGAAGTTAATTAAAAGTAAATATATTATATTTTCATTAAATTTCATTGGTATGTTGCGTGAACTAATATTAGCTTTAACGTTTTAGTGGGTCCTTAGAAATACAATCTAATGTTTTTAAGTTCAATTTAAACATGTTTATTATATTATTTAATAACTCCTCGAATAAACAAATGTCTGATAAATCCAGCTTTATTGAGAATGATTAGAATTGACAATATAAAATAAATGTTTAAGAAAACTTTAGGTGTATCACAAGAACAACATGCACAAAATTAATTTCTAACACATTATTCATCAACGAAAGAAACTGATATTGAAACTCTAACTACCGAAGCAAGGCCTGATCAACGACGAAAATGCATAAAAGATTATTTGGTGTCAATTGAATCTTGAAAATATGTCTTTACTTGTAAAGTCTCAACTTGAAGAAGGATGAATTGAAAGGTTGGTTTCCAAGAGACCCAATTTCGGTGCCACCAAATGAATTCAATTATCTTCTCGATAAGATTCACTAGAAAAGGAAGAATCTTCACGAAGGTATTCAATGTAATAATCTTAACATGCTTAAACTAATCAAATACGCATAAAAAATGCAAGAAACTTATAAAACTCCCATATAGAGGTAGATTGGTTAGGCAAAATCCATCGGAAGAAACAGGCCCGAGACTTCACTGTATCTTCGGAAGCGGCGTCGGATGGAGTTCTCGGCGGGCTGGAAATCCATCTGGACGGTTGGCTCCGTCTACCCGGCGCCTCTGTTACTCTCCGGCGACTCGGCCAAAGCCCTAGGTCCGCTCATCTTCGGTCCCGCCGCCCCTCCGTCGACTCTCCTTCCGGCTTTGGGAACACCACCGGCGAGTTATGACCCTCCCTCCGCCTCCGAACTCCGCGATTCCATCTTCGCCTTTCACCGGAGCCTCTACCAGTCCGTCCAGTTACCTGTCTACCAGTCCGTCCAGTTACCTGTCCTATCCTCCACTGCCCATGACGATGATGAGCTCAGCCGCCGGTTTTCGGAACGCTTCTCTCCCGGAAACGCCCTCCAGAAACTGGGGTGCAGGAACGGTGACTTCTTGCTTCTTTTCCCCGTAGGCTACAATTCTGACGCTATAGGTGCCGTTATCTTCTCCGGCGATGCCTGGAAGGATGCCCGGGAAAGGCTCCAGGCAGAGGAGAAGGGAAGTTTCTTCAGATTGTCTCCGGGATTAGGCCCCCGGATTCTTCGGATATCGCCGCAGTCTAGGGTTTCTCATCCCATGTCGTCACAAGTATGCGTTCCTGCTACTGAAGGCTTTCTCCTAGCCTGTACTTCTTACTCAGCTCACTGGTACAGGGTCGATATCAAGGATGGAAGGCCTGCTTTAGTTCATCTGGTGTTCGCGACGTTTCGAGCCCACATTTCTCATGCTTGCTGGAGTCCTCACCTTCCTGAAGAGAGCTTAATCATCTTAGGTAATGGAGAATTGCGTTTATTTGACCTGAGTTCATATGTTGGATCTATAAAACAGCCACTCAGGGCTCAAGGTACAGCACTCGCGAAAAATTTAGGTCGTTTTGGGTCTGATGACTCTGAAGAAGAGTGGTGGAGTTGTGATTTCTCTTGGCATCCGCGGATTTTTATCGTCGCTTGTGGCAATGTGGTGCTTTTGATCGATTCTAGAGGTGCGGATGCAATAGTGAGTGTTGTTGCAAATATCGAAGTCTGCGATTCGTTTAGACTTCATTCGCTCGAAAACGATCGTTTCGTTTCGTTCTGCAAGTCGAGCTTTAATCATTTTCAGTTCGTTGTTGCTTCAAATTATTATTTGCTTCTTTATGACACACGGCAGCCATTAACGCCCCTTCTGCAATGGGACCATTGCGTTCACAGTCCCCGTCACACTGAAATTCATAAGTTGCGTGATCTAAGGCCATCGAATGGTGAGTTTAAGTGGGCTTCTGATTCGGGGTTTGTGATATTGGTGGGTTCTTTTAGAGATAGCGAGTTCAGTATCTTCTGCTATGGACCTCATCCTGATGCTCATCCGCCATTAGATTGCCCAAGTCTGGTATATGCTTGGGAGCTACCATCAGAGCTGAAATTGTCAGGAAAGGACTGTTCTTGCAGCGTATGTATCACTGAGAAGGAAATTGGGTTCCCCATGGAGTCTTCTGATGAAGAAACGAAATTATCAGGGTTCTGCATGGTCACCAGTGAAGAACATTTGCCCTTGAGGAATCAATCTGGTTCAGATAGACTTCCAGACGATAGTTCTGGGGGATTTGGCTTGATGAAGTTGTTCTCATCTGGGAAACTTGAATACCAAAGTTGCAGGGCTGCTTATAGCTTTTCATGTCTAAAAAAAGGAGCTACTGCCGATTCAGACAATTTGTTTGTGGAGATGGAGGGCGAGGAAGAAGAAATACAGGAAGAAGAAATACGTCCAAGGTTCAGATGCTTTGATCTCCGTTATCTCCTTCACTATCTTAATGGCGGTTCAGACCTTATTGATGCTCTTCGGATGCAAAAGCTCGCCTCAGATGAAGTACTGAAGGATTGCACAATGCTTTCTTACGCGGAAACGTCGAAGGAATTAGTAAGTAGCTTGTTAGACAATGCTGGAGTTAAGATGATTGGTTCGCCTCTAATTAAAGATTCCATTAATAAGGTGACCATCCCTAGCAGTATATTTGAAGTAGCCTGCGGAATGCTGTGGACAGGTGTCTCGTTAGACCTATTGAAATTTGCATTCTTCAGGGATTCAGACCTGCAAACTAGCCAAGACAGTAGCGTGCATTTTTTGGACGTCCCTTCATCTGTTATCCAGTTCCCACCATTCTTTTTGAGGTTACCAGCAAGGAGAGGTGAGATATTCCAACGCGGCACGCCAAAGAACCAATCTCTTGTTGGTCCAGTGCTTCCTCTCCCCATTTTACTTTCTCTTCAACACATGGGCAGTGACGAACGTAATTGTGCTTCAGAAGACAAATTGAATGATTATACTGCTGAAATGGAAGTGCAAAATCAGTGTCAGGAGCTCCTCAAGGCTTGTGAGAGTCATGTATCAACTGAACCTTCCCACAGGCCGGTCGAACCTGCTGTTTCCCTTTCCAATGATAACGATGAAGATTTTGGTTCTCAGGAAGTGGAACGTGAGGATCTGTTGGTTTTCCATAAGCCCCAAGCTGATTGTAAGTTGAACAACGTATGCTCTGAAAGCTCTCGTGAGAATGGCAATCATGCTTCCACTGCGTCTGCATCTACATCACCATGTAGTGTTGGCAGAAAATTTGATGTTCTTATTTCTCGTGTGCATAGAAAGTCCGCTGCCTTGGATGGTGGGGAGAAGGATCTTCTGGATCAGTTCGATGATTTATGTCCTGTTAAGTTGAGTTTCAGTGCTTCTAAGTTAGATGTTACACCAGCGGAGTCGAAGACATATAAATGCTTGATAAGACAGTTTTCTCAATGGCAAGGAAAGTTTGACCCCTATAAAAAGCATGCACCTTGGAAGATGGATAAATAAGATCAGTAGTGGAACCTGTTGTTTATCATGATGTCCATGGAATTATCAGGTCAGGTACATATGATGGATGATATGCGGAGCATAAAGCCATGGCTTCTTTTTGGGACCTAAATGGTTAGTTTGCAGTTGTAGATAGTTTGCAGTTGTAGAAACATTTACAACACGCAGAGTGAGCTAGCATTATGTAGGAAACCTGGTTTTATCATCAAAACTGGTTTGAGCAAACTTGTGTTGATGCTAAAACCAGACGAGGCTGTTTTGAAGCTTGATCTACCCACTAAATAATCTCATTGTTACAGAGCAAAGATATTCTTTTGCATACTACGCGTGTTCATTAAAGGGAAAGCTTTCCATTTTTTCTACATGGCGATTGGCTTTAAGCCCTTAATAGTTGTGGCGATAATTGGAATAGGCAAGTTTCCCGTTCAGTTTTTTGGAACGGCAGCTGGCCATGGAATAACATGGGAACTTGACAATATGAATGGATAAAATTTGCAGCCTCATTTATGTTGTGACAAAGCCCATGAGCGGATAGAGGAAGTAGAACCATCGGTTTAAGATTAACAAAATTTGTATCCATTGAAGGTAATTGAGTATCATTTGTTTCGAATTGCTGAGGATAGATCTCCCACCCTTCGAGGGAGATATTATAGCCCAATGATCCTCAGTCAGGAGTCCGAAAGTGAGGCTTCTTTACTGCTTTCACAAAAATTGCTGCCAACAGGGTTTCCCTTCGGGGCGGAAAGGATTGGATATGCTGTCAGGGGTTTTCTGCTTTCTGTTGCATTCAATCTGATCTTCGTCCGAATTTGTATGTATTTAGCTGATCTGGGTCCATGACACCAGAGCAAGACTGCTTGGATATGTTATTTATTCGGGATTCAGATTTCATGTCACGGTCCGCATTATATAAGGGCTTTGTTTTGGTTATGTAGATTCTTTAGATCACCGTCTGCTGATCTCTCAGCTCATAGGATTTGAAGCCCTACTGGGGAGAAGCTGAAATCCACTGTTTGTTGAAACTGTGGACTTCAGCCATCTTAGGAAACGAACGTAGCCTTGGAGATTTTTCCAGTAGCCTCGCTGATAACGAAGATTATAGTTTCCTTAATTCCTTTTAGTTTCCCCCTAAATTAGCAGCACAGAAGTAAAATTGCGTGTGCTATTTGCATTAGCCTCACTTTTAGTCCCTTTTAGTTCAGAAAGAGAATCGCAGGTAACTACTTGCCTCTGAAGCTGCCCATAGGTTTGCGGATGCAGAAACAAGTGCTGAGTCTTGCTTATACGGTTGAAGTTGGAGCTCTGTTGGCCGATCATAATTTTACGTTCTTGGCTGGTTGAAGCTCGTTATGTAATGTATGATAGCAAAAATCACAACTACAGTAGCTCTGACTGCTCGTTATGTACAGAAAATGCATTAGATATCCCCTACTCAAACACGGTGGAGGAGAACGTCAGAGACGGACTTTGTTCGTACCCCTCTTTCGCAAGAATGTTCTTACACCTTCGTGGTTTTATCCCACTCATCTTTTTGATAAGTTTTCCTTCCTCTTCCTACAGACGCCCTGATTATTAACAAAACTTCAAGCTAAAACATATATGATTCAGAAGTTCCAACAGCAGCAATATTTGATGCCCTTCGACTTACCATGTCGAAATTTTGGTTGTCCGACTATTTCTGTCGGAGACTTCTCAAAGACTCCATAGAAAGTCATCGTGAAAAGCATGTCGACAGCTACTGTTGTGCACGCTAAGACAAAGCACATTAAACGTGTGCCAGAGACGAAGATAAGCATTTCATAAATTGAAGTTGCCACATATAATGGCGTTAGCAGAAACCAAAAGGAAGTCTGTAAAGTTAATGCTGCAATTGTTAACTCCTTGATTTTAGACTGAGAATAGATGTAAAAGCTCTCTAAACAAAGGACTTAAATAACATCAATTCTAAGGTTGTTGGTGGCCTATTATGTTTTTCAACACTTATTACTCGAGGAACTTCAAGCTTCAATTTATGAAGCAAAAATTTCGATAGTTCCAACCTTCACCCAGCAATTGGCGCCAGCTGCTAAAAGTTATGCCATTCAAATGGATTCCAATTGGTTCTGGTTGTGCGTGTACCAGAAATAGAGAGAAAGAGAGAGCAGGAATTTAAGTCCTTATAAAGGCATGAGAGTACAGTTTGGTTTTGTCCATGTCCACCATATGTTTGGAAGCACTAGCGTTGCACACACATCGTTTTGCAGACAGACTTCATAATAATATTGCAACTTTGCATTAGAGCCACACATGGGTTAGAGACTGCCTTCACCAATTGCATGGGTTCTAAACTTTGTGAGCAAGTGAAGAAAGTCGGAAGTTCCTATATGGCCTTGCGAGCATGTCCTGATCCTACTCTTCACTGTGCCCTCATCCCATTCCCAAGGGGGACAATAGACCGAGTGGAAGCTAGTAGGCAGCTAGTAGGCAGCTATATCCTCGAGACATTAACTTCCTGTATTGCCAAGGAGGAAGGGAGCATCAATATGCAAGTTGAAGCATCATCCCGAGTCACTGAAAAACAGATTTGATATCTTGTGAGAAGATCTGAACGGTGGGGACTTCGACCCTCTTGTCGGGCGGTAGGATAAAATACTTGTCCTGCTCACCTAACAATGTCTCTTCGTCCTCAAGCAAGTATCCAAGGTCATTACTAGGGCTGCAAATGGATCTGTATATGGTTTGCCATTTTTGTAGAATTTACTTTCAGTGTTTGCAGTGGATCCTAAACGTACCGTTCGCTGCCATGGTCGTGAACTTTCTCACGGTGTCATCTTCTTAAGGATTGAAGGTCCGGGGTCCCCGGGAAATTTCTCTCTTGAATGGTTCCTTGCCAAGAACAAAAAAAGTACTTTAGAGCATCTGAGTTCCTGTCACTCCTTTTGGTTTCATGATCCTTGCCTTCATAACTCTTCCATACCTCAACATTTTTCAATGATTTTGTAACAGAATCTACAAACAAAATCTGACTGCAACTAGCGCTGCCATTGATCAGGTTTGTATCAATTCTACCGCGTAATATTAATGCTCTGGTCAGAAAGAATAAATTGCAAGCCTGAACTATATATTCAGCATACACGGTTACATATATTTCAACTCAAATGATATCTTAAACCTGCCCATATATTTATGACCTAAGTAAACACAGGTACTTAGCATGGGCACAGGTACGGGTACAGAATTACTGGTGTGAATATGGCAATTTTAAAAACTGTAGACATGAGGACAAAATATATATACTCAACATGAGCATCAATATGCATGTTAAATTTTTTAAAAATATAAGCATAAATTTTTTTTCTGTACCCAGTACACTATGTTACTTAGTTTCTATTGATTTGTTTCAAAGTAAGTGGTATGTGAGGTAGAAATGTAGTTGGATATATTCGATTACTGTGTACAGACCCAGTTTGAATCTGTTTAGCTGGATTTGATAAAAAGGGTTTGGGTTCTATTATCAAACGAATTTGAATTTGGCATGCAGTCCAAATCTGAATCAAAATCTGATATGACTGGGATCAGATAATGATCTGAACTGATTATATATAAGTATCGGATCTTATGTCAGTTAGATCTGGACTCATGTTTTCTAAAAGATAGGGTCCCCAACTTGAATCTCTATAGTTTATTAGTCCAATCTGGTAAAGGCTAGATGCCACTCAAATCCGAACCATTGACATCCCTACTCTGCGAGCAAACATCCGAGTGCTAGGGCTGATAGCCCGAACATTAAGTAAATACTTGACACGAGGCCCCTGTATCTTACAGGAGCCCTTCGAAGATTGGCGTTCTGATCGGTAGAATCCAGAAGTCTATGCATGATTTTTCAGAAAAGTATCTGATATATATTTTCAAAGTTCATACAGTTCAAGGAATGGTTGGCATCAAATCTTTTCTTATCACAACAACTCAAAGCAATGAATTTTCTATAAAGAAATGCCATGAAAGGTATGTAGTTGAGGGACTTTAGCTGCCAGTTTGATCTTGGGAGGACCACCTCTCAATTAGGCTGGACAAGCTTCTGCAATCAATATTACATTATAGTATGTATCTACCTAATAAAAGGTGGGACATCTGTAATTATTTGATCTTATAGTACTGTATAAATATAATAAAGATGGGAAGTTAAACCATCCCTTTTCTTATTGAAAAAAAAAGATGTGGTGTGATTATAATATGAAGGGAAAGGGAAAAAGAAAAAGGGTGTGGTGGACCCTAAATCAACACCAAAGTGTTGAATTTTGTGCCGGAAAGTGGTAAGGTGGTCTATTTTGAAGGGCCACTGCGTTTTGAATTTGAATGGTAGGCATGCAGAAGGTAGACTGACGGTCCGCCGGATTTTTCCGGCGGCCGGCGGCCAAGTGTGTGCCGGTGCTAAAAGTGTCAACCGCCACTGGGTGGCCTGATCTGCTGTGGAAGTGGATTCATCGAGAGATCCGAGTGCACAATCTTTCCTCATTTGTATAATAATTATCATAACTAATACGTGTTTTTAGTGAATAGCTAAAGCCTTGTTCCAAGCGCATAAAGCTAAGGGTGAACGGAATCGGAAAGTTCGATTTGAAATTATATCTTCTAACTCTACAGATGCGATCTTCGTGGCACAGAAACCTACAAAGGAGCCAAGAAAACTTTATCTGAATATGCAGGAAAGATTTGATAACCTTTAAAACTCGATAAAATCTCTAACTTTTGTTGTGTTTCTTAAATTTCTTTGTCCCTGCAAAAATCCTGCTTGCTTTCTAACTGAAATAAACTAAGGCCTAGTTTACAGCTTTTGATCAGCTGAAATCTAGAAAAAGAAAACGAAGAAATAATTTCACCAGCTTCTACCTTGTATCTGCACAAATCTTCTGCAACTATGTCCTCCCTTCAAACTCGGTATAATCCCAAAGCCTCATACACCAATCCTCTGCCTTGCCGTCAGCAAACTCGAAGAAATCATAGCTTGATCACTGTAGTTATATTCAGTGAACTTTCACAATCTTGCTCATTTCAAGAAAATTTCCCGAATGCAGTATGACGAAAATGGCGAAATCTTGATACCACATCGGCCCCATCGGCGACCTTCTGATAAGACCCCATTCAAAGTACCTGTTCTTGGCCGACATGGTAGGTTTCTCCCTCGCTTAAGCACTAAAATTGTGGGCATCCATCCTGCAACTTGAACGTGCCATGTCCAGGAAGCCATTGGTGGTGCATGCCCACGACCCCATGTAAGTGGGCTTGTGGTGGCAGGCACCCATTTTCAGGGCATCACGATCTCGTAGTCAATTTTTACTTTAATAATATTTTCTTTTCCCGAGAGAAGAACCACTCGTGGAGTAGGCGACCTGGCCATGGTGGCTGATTGAACCTGTCATATCAATGAATAGACCTCTAAGCAAATAAATCCTCTATATTGTTAATCTTTCTCCAATTGAAGGTAGATCAAAAGCAAGTGCATCCTCAGGGTCATATTGTTGGTTGCTCATGAGAATTCTCATGAGTGCTATATGTTTATGTCATATGAGATAACTTGAGCATGACACCAAGAAGAAGGTGCACTAACTTTTCACTGGACACTGATTCAGCCTTAAACTATATGAAGCAAGAGGTAGGGCTGCAGATGAGTCGAGTCGAGCTTGAGTTGTATCAGCTTGAGTTCATCTTGACTTAACAACTCAAGCTTGAGCTCAGCTTGAACTCGAGTCGAGCTCCATAGAGCAGGCTCGAGCTTGACTCTCGACAATACATGATTGAGCTCGACTTGTTTAACTCGTTTAACTCATTTTTGTTTAGTCTGTTTTATTTCTTTTAACTTGTTAACTTTTTAGCTTATTTAGTTGCTATCTATTTAACTATTCTCTCATTATATTTCAACATTCAGTATAAAGTCGAGCATAGTAAAGTTTAAACGAGTCAAGTTCTTACAACTCAAACTCGATTCATTTAGTATTTTGAGCATACATTTGAACTCAAGCTCAACTCGATTATAAACGAGCCGAGTTTGAGCCGAGCCGAACTAGCTTGACTCATTATTCAAGCCTAGCAAGAGGGGTAGAGGAAGGAGGCTTGGCTCCCCTCAGAGTGGTGGATGGCAGTCCTCTTAACTCCATTGAAAAGAGGAAAAAAAGAAAAAGTAGAGACAAATTTGAGACTTGATGCAACTCTAAATCAAGTCCTCATACAATGTGAGGAGAACATACTTAATTTTTCATCAAAGTTATGCATGAATTGTTCCAATTGGAGAAGAAACAATGATCTTACTCTAGGTAGTATTGGTGAGTTGAGACTTCAGCAATGGAATCTCGGGCCCGGGTCCTCTCCATTGACGACATGGGCAGGCAGTGATTGCTCGACGACCGCACCACTAAGAAAATTGGAAGCATCTCCTTCGCTTCTTCCACAACGTGATGAGTGCAACATGCATGTTCCTTTGAAAATTTGAGCTAAAGCATATGAAAGGAGGCTGCATGCTTTGGTGGATTTGATATGTAAAGGAGGAAGCTCCATTGACTTTCGGTTTGATTCGGTGGTGAAAGCTCCACCCAAGAAATAGACTGACGACCAACTCTCAACAGTGATTTTTCTTCTTCTTTCTTCTTCTTTTCTTTTCTTTTGAGGCTGTCACTTCAACGTATTGTTTTCCCTTTTCTCTAACATTGTCTTTGAGAGAGAACATATAAATTTTTCTTTGTTCATCATCGTTTCGTGTATAGAACAGGGACAAAAACAAAAGTGCCACAAAATGTGCAGGAATTGTCAGTGTAGCAGGAAACCAAAAGTATTTTCCCACGGAAATCGGGGATCCTGTTTCGATTCCCTTGTTCTTGCTTTGTTTTTGTTGCTGTTCTTTGTTTGATAGCCAATGATGGGGAAGCGTGGAACATGTGGGTGGCGGGTCGGCTTTGGTTTTCTTCTATGGGGCTTGACATTCTACACTTGAGCTGAGTTTAACCAGATTCAGATCCAAGCAGATGAATGGTTGGACCCGGTTCGCATGGTGCAACAACCACAAATGATCCCGAATCCATTTGGATTAAGGTTCTATCAGATTCGGGTTGGCATTTGGCTTTAGAATGTTTTTACTTATTTCTTGACTTTAGGACATTTTCCTGACACTTGGGTAGTTGTAGTAAGTCTGTTATGGCTTTCAAAGGTGAATTATTGAAGGATTTTCCTGTTATTATTCACCACATGTTTATTGTTTAATCCTATCATTTAAATACATTAATCTAGAAGCAACGCAGGTTTAACAACCCGACTCACTCCTGAACTCGGGCCCTTGGTTCGACGGATTTCAACCTGCCCCTTAGCAGAACTGGATTCAGATTGAGACGCAGATTCAGATTGAGACGCAGATTCGGATCTAGCAAGGATAAGATGCGACATTTACATGCAATATTGTCGGTTCTTTATTGGATCCCACTCTAGCATCCAACACAAATTTGGATTTGGTTGTGGAGCAAGCAGCGTGCTAAATCCAAATTCCACTGGTATCAAGATTCATATCATGAGCAGCTTTGGCTCAAAATTTTTGAATCTGTCATGTCATAATCAACCTACAACTTTGCTTCTCTTTTTTAAAAAAATTTGCTTAATGTTTTGCAACCATCATCTCTTTAACCATAAAAGACTTGGCTTGAGCCTGGGGATGACGGCAAGGGCATGGCTTTTCTTAAAGGCCCCATACAAGGCAAATAAAGCAAAAGCAAAAAGTAAAAGCCAAGGCAGAAAGAGCACAAAACCTAATAAAGCAGCTCAGGACTTCCACTAAGATACCTCCAGAAGCGTGAGGACAATGTGCCCACACAGATCAAATGCGCCCTTCTACGGCGACCGGAGAAACGCCAAGGATCTGATTTACTAAAAGCTCCCCAATCTGATCGGCCGCAGACGTCTTCTTCCTCCGGCCCGCAGCGTTCGTCTTTTTTTCCTTTTAGGGCTTCCCCTTTTCTTCCTCCTCCCTGCAGCCATAAGCCTTCTGAGCTTGACATGAGGTACTCTTTTGGCCTTCGCTTGGAAACTCTTTCCAAGGATTCCATCGTCGATCTGCCATCTAATAAAAACGTCACGTCCGCCACTCTTTCCTTGATTCCCTAAAATCCCGTCGGCGTCGTCCGCTTCTTCTCAATCTCAGGAAGAAAGAGAAAGGGAAGGACCAGGAGACCACCTTGATGGGAACAGTCGGGAACAACCCCGGGACCAGCTTCCACTGATTGATATATATATATTATCTAAGTATTCAGCGACAGAACCAGAAATTTTGGGGAGAGGTCCACTCGAACGACAAATTTTTAATAAAAATAATGACATTAATGTGCAAATATATATATATATATATATATATATATATATATATATATATATATATATATATATATATATATATATATATATATATATACTTGTTGTGTAGGTTTTTGAAAATCAAAGGGGCATGCACGCCTTTTGAAATTCTGATAGGAATTTTCTCGCAGAGTTTTGGATCGCAACTTAGAAGACAAAATAGATTAGGACATTTGATTCTATAGCAAAAGAGGACGATAGGAAGATAGAAATTTAAAAGGTACACCAAATTATTGGAAATTCGGAAACGAGGACGGCTGAAGGAAAGGATCAGAATATGAGATATGAAGATTAGGTTTGCATTAATTTTGTCAGAAGTTTAGGCCATTAATTAGCCTCTCTTTTAATGCATAATAATAATTATTTTAAAGTTGGAAAAATATTTTAGAAATCACCAATTGAGGTCGAAAGTTAATGATATAATTGTCCAATATGGGCATTAATTAGACCAAAAAGATCCCATAGTCATGGTATACGTATGATCCTTAATAATAGGCAGTTTTTTGGATTTATCTCTTGAAGATTGAGAACTTACAAATTTTTTCCGTTGGCTAAAAAATTAGGATCTCGCCAGAGATCTATAATGTTTTCCAAACATCGAAGTACGATTTTATGTACAGGCTTTGCAAACATCAAATAATTTCCCAACCACTCTTCTTCCAAAAGATGTGAATAAAAACTTGAGTCAAAAACTTGGATGCAAAAGAATATGCAAATTAGAGTGCATCTTTCGAGTCGATACTTAGATCTAAGTTACTTTCCTTTTGGTTGAGGTTGACGTTTCAATCTTGGTTACACATCTTTAGCTTTTCCTTTGCTATTTGAGTTACTGATTTTGCTCGACATGACTTGCATTATATGATACGATTGTTAAGGGCCGGAGCCACATGTGAGCATGTGTGGGCAATTGCCCACACAGTCTAATAAAAATCTCTTATTTATCTATCAATTAACCCCAAATTTTTACACATTTATATGTAAAATGCGCTTCAAATATATAGTTAGTGCACCTCAACCAGGCTCTGCCACTGTTTCTTTGCAAGCATATGCTTCTCTCATTTCTCTAAGGGTTTTTTTTTTTTTTTGCCAATTGCCAAGTCTCTTGAAACGATATAACAACAGGCTGATTCACATGGCTTTCTCTTTGGCTATACGCTATTCATGTTCGTTTGAAATATAATTAATTATCTCAGTCGGAGTGATTTTATATAATCAGTCATCATCATTATATATATATGCATGGTATCTTTCCAAAATGGTTGTGGAAGTACTCAATTTGATGATGAATTATGCAATTAATTGGTCACAACTTGGAATTCAGTGTAGATTGCATGGCTGTAGCGTGCCTGTCAGCAGCTCCTATGACACGCACGAGAGAGAAAGACTACATTTAAAAAATGAGAACGATTTGGTAATGTAAATTAGTAAAATATGATACAGAAACGGAGCCACTTGCAGAGAGCCGGAAGGCAGGTAAGAGATTTGTTTATTTCGTGGGCATGGAAAAATTTCAGCCATGAATGTATTAACATATCAGAGGATGAGAGATTCTCCAACCTGTGACTCCGGCCAATAACTTCTCGTGAAATAGCAACAACTTCTTTAGTTATAAGATACTGAAGAATCTTAATTCAGAAGCACAAAAACCCAAAAAAGAAGTGCTAAAATCCCGTTTAAATCCAGGTTTTAAGGGATAAAATCTCCCTTGATAACTAAAGTGTAAGAGCTTGGTCCCACCCTTCTAGGTCAACCACTTTGAGTCTAACATGTTGTGCCTCCGCCTTCCATTTTGTCAATTATTTTGTCATTCAACTTTTGACGAGAGACAAGTGTGGGCAATTAGGCACACAGAACACACAAAAAAGTGTTTCTTTTTATATCAAATTCAAAGCAGCTTTTTTTCATTAATATATGGAAGTTCCTTCAAAATTTAAAATTATATGACTAGTGCAGCCAAAATTTTCTGGTTCCGCCCACGCCAATGTGACATATGTTTCTTGAAACAAAGACTTTGGAAGATATACTTAAAATGCCGGCTATTGTTTCCATAATTGGTCGACCATATTGCATTGTGTATATATATATATATATAGAGAGAGAGAGAGAGAGAGAGAGAGAGAGAGAGAGAGAGAGAGAGATTTAAACTCCATTTTATTAATATGACGAGATCCACAAAATGCCAGAGTAGAAATGAAGAG
The DNA here is from genome assembly GCA_011799765.1 of Nymphaea thermarum. Lineage (NCBI taxonomy): Eukaryota > Viridiplantae > Streptophyta > Magnoliopsida > Nymphaeales > Nymphaeaceae > Nymphaea > Nymphaea thermarum. The sequence goes on from JAANDH010000067.1 coordinate 192,955, forward strand.
AGGGATACGTAGAATGAATGGAGGCAGGCAGCAAGAGGATAAAGAGGCTGACAGCTTCAGTTGGGGAGAGGAGAGAGAAGACGATTCCATGTATTGTAAACAGATGAAAGTGCAAATTTTCCGTCGTCTCCTGCGTTGCTTAGACTGTAACTCGACTGACTTATGGGGATGCGTGCTCATCATACCAGTTACCCTTCCTCTGCCTCTGCTCAGTGTTACCCCAGCTCTTTTCTTCTCTGACGCTTATGATGTCAGTTGACCATGGTCTCTCCTGCTCTTCTCTCAACTTACTGCACCAACTTACTGCACACAGATGCGTAGCAGCGGGTAGTACAGTCTCACATTAATGTCGAAGTTGAATTGTTCTTAACAACTCTCCCTGAATTCCTCTTTGGTCTCGGCGACTCCCGCATTTACTGCGGTAAAATTTCACCGCTCGTGCTCTTCACTTTCTGCAGGTAATCGAAGATTACAGTTACGCACACACTGAAAAGGAAAAAGAACGCCTCGTGAGTCGTGATTCTTCACCCTTGGCTGTTAAGGCAAAAAGTCGAACGCTCCCCAGATTTATGGCTATTGATCATATGGGCAGTCGCAGATTTGATTCCCCATCAAGTGATTTACCGTTTACCAACCTGTGATCTTCACCAATATGACGTTGAGGATTCGTGAAGTTCTTTCCTTGAACACTTCGTCTTCTTGAAAAGCGAACTGAACTTAAAGCTCAGAAAGAAAGGCAGAGAGCAAGATTTCCATGGACGTGAAAGATTTCCGTCGTGACCAAGTTGGCTGCAATTCTTTAAATCACTTGTCGAGACTTTAAAAGCCCGGAAACTCTCTTTATGGGAACCATGGCAGGTGGTCCACGATCGACCACTATGCTCGTATTTATCTGTGCATCATTTTCAGCTCTCATCATCGTCATAAATTAGGTGACTCGTGAAGAAAGCCAAGCAGGGAAGGGAAGAAAAAAGTTTCTTCCTTTTTTAATAATAGAAGAGTTACTTTAGAAACCAGACACCTACCACTTGCTATACTTGCAGTCATTTGCAATTGGACCAACACCTTGAGTTCCAAGGACTTGCTTTTGATACATAGGCAAGTCAAGTGTCGGCATGCAGCTGTTATTTTATTTCATTTCCTCTCCGTAACATTAGATTCTTGATTTTTTCTTTTTCAATTTGAAAGATTTTTCTGTGTAAAATTTAGTTGAACGTTGTATCGATGACTGGTGTACATATACGAGTGAACACGAACTGAGTCGAGCCCTAGTTCAGTTAGCTTGAGCTCGGCTCGACTAATGAAACCTCGAGCTCGACAAACTCATTTGAATAAATTTGATATTCATCGTTACGTGCTCGAGTTTGACTCGATTATGGCTTCGTTTGAATAGAATTACTTGTTGAGCTCAAGCTCGACTCGATTAAGGCTCGATAAATTGGTAAATTTGTTTGAATATATTGACTTGATTAAAGCTCGACAAACTCGATTAAGGCTCGAACTTGACTCGACAGTTACGTGTTGAGTTCGAACTCGACTCGTGAACTTGAGCTCGACTCGTTAAGCAAATGACTCAGTTCAAACTCAGTTCAAACTCGTTTATGAATGAGCCGTCAATTATCCACCCCTATGTACGTACAATCACACATTAAAACATAATACCCATGAAAATTGACATGACATCGACGGAAATTAAAACTGGGATGAAAAAGCGAACTTTAGCAAAAAGAATAAAAAACGTATTTCTTGACTACAAACAATGTGGGGACATGTTCGGTATAAAGGACATTGTGTGAACCTACTGCGTAGATTCCTCCGGCCCAAGGTCAACGACCTCGAGTAGGGACTTGGAAGTCGTTTATGGAACAAAGGGAGGGCACGATAGGCTATTAAATTTAGGAAGCCATTTCCCGTCTTTAAAGGAAAATCGAGGTACAATATTGTCAATTCGCACAAAATCGCCGGACTACAAATCTTCTCTGATCGCCTCTGCAAAAACGAGATTGTGCGCAGCATATTGTTTTTCGTGTAACAGAGGGAGTGGAAATGGATAGCTGTTTTCGGAGTTTTCCCTCTGCCGGCACCCTCCTCCTTCGACCTTCTCCGTGAGTGCGCATCTGAATTCCGGTCGGCAGGAGAAGCAGTTAGTTATGGTGCGTGCCTTCTTCTCTGCTTCTGGAAAGCAGGTCGCAATTCCAGACGAAGAAATTGCAAAGAATCCTGCCGGGAAGGTCGCGTGAAGCTTCGAGCCTGCTTCCTCGGTCTAAGTCATTATCTCGAGTGACACAAGGAATCCGGCCGTTCGACCTGTAAGGATTTTTTTTTTTACCTTTGTCTGGAGGAGCAGATCCAGTTTGAGGCCGCGGAGAGGAGAACTTCAGCCGGAAATCTCGCCGGAGTGAGCTTCTACTTCCTGCACTGTCGCTGGCGACGCTGAAGAGGAGGAATACTGCGTGGAGAACTTGGCCGAGCTACCTCCTCCGCTCGGCGCGGAGGTGGAATTAGGGAAATGACGGGGAACGAGAGCGTGCTTTTCCGTTCGCTCGTGGAGAAGGCAGACCGGAAGTTTGCTAAGGTTAGGGATTTGCCGGCTCACGGTCGGGACCGGTGCGACGCGTACTTTCGCAAGGTTTTCAAGGTCTACACGAAGCTGTGGCGGTTCCAACAGGAGAACCGAGCGATGCTTGTGGAGGCCGGGCTGAAACGGTGGGAGATCGGTGAGATAGCGTCTCGGATCGGCCAGCTCTATTATCAACAGTACCTCCGTACGAGCGAGACGCGATTCCTGCTCGAGTCGTTCGTCTTCTACGAGGCGATCCTGAAGCGGGAGTATTTCAAGGGGTGTTACGGCAACCTTGACCTCGCGCTCAAGGAGTTGCGATTTCTGGCAAGGTTTCTGGTCGTTTGTTTGTTTCTGAATCGGGTGGAGATCGTTGACCACCTCTCTGATCTCTTGAAGGCGAGGGTGGAAGAATGCAGGAAGAAGTTTGAGGTCAGTTCCTGTAACGTATTAAATTTGAGCTAGCTCGTTAATTCCTTAGTTGAAATTCTCATATATATATTTTTCCTTTTTTGGTTGATCGTGGTTCCCCTTTTGCTTTGCGGGTTCACATTTTTTCTTATATCCGGCGAGGTACTTGTTCTGCACATATGGACGGGACACTTTCCAGTATGTTGGATATTTGCGAAGCCTACCATCCATAACAGCCACACAGTATAAGTAGAGTTTCTTTTTCTGGTATATCAGGAAGGCATCTCGATGTCCGGCCAGTTTTGCTTCTTAGAAGTATATCACGGTCTTTTATGGTTCTTTCGCGGCCTGTTTTTTGTTGGGATGCACTTGGCGCCTGATTGCTATTTTATTAGCAAGAAAGAGAACAGTTCATAATGGAAAGCATATTTCTTATTTCATCTGATTCATTTCACCACTTGTAATATTCACTGAAATGTTGCGCAAGCGGACTATTACGAATGGTTTTGTTTTCCTGTCTACCAATGATTGACCGCAGGTTGAAAAGGGTTGTTTCATTTTTTAAAATAATTTTAGTTGTATAGGACAGTTGGGAGTCCATAGGCCGTTGCCATTCCACCCATGTGGATGTAAGGCCCTTTGAGTGCACTCTCCTTGCCCGTACGTTTAAGAATCCTCGGCATCATTTGACTTGAACACCTTGAGCTAACAACTTAGGCACATGCTTGCAGCCGTTGTGCATGGTGACTTTGTCCAGCTTAGTATGAAAACGTCCTGTTAGTTAAAACCATAATTGGCTTGGTTCGACCATTCCCTTGTACTAAGAAATTGTGCAGATTTGGCTGAAGTTGCCCAAGTTGCCTGGGCGGCCACATTGTTTAACAGGCCTAACTCCTAAATGAGTCGATGATCAATTATCATCCTCAAAGCAGTGCAAGCCCACCAGCTGCTGCCACTGCTATAATGAAACACAGAAGTTCTCAGAGTGGTTCTAATATGACGTGACTTCGTCTACTGTCCCTATGCAAGCTGCTTGCTATCACAAACTTTGCATATTAATTGTTCACCCACCAATGACTTGTGATTCCTAGATGTACAGAAGTTGAGCAGGAAAAACAAGCTGATCAGAAACACAAGGGCTGCATTTGCTGAGGTGATTTGCCAAGGGAACTTGGTTATAGTTGAACCATTGGTAAATAGGATATGTCATCAACATATTACCTAAGGTAGACTTGCCTAACGCTTCTGATTCTATGGAGGAGGATGTTACTGGAAAAAAGATAAAAAAAGAACAACTTGGGACCATGATGATTAAGATCTTTGTATTCTTCACAGTGACCCTGAAGGAGGACTTCACATAGTTGAGTCTAGGTGACATATCCAGACTGCTTTCTGACACTTATTTCTAAAATGGAAATCCAGAATATTGAAATTGATCCATCATATGAAGTTCTCAATTTGTCTTTATCACTTATTTCATGATTAATTCATTTTGCAGAACATAAAGGTACCTTTTTCTTTTTTAATGATTTTTTTTATCAAACTACCCCTTGCCTTACCTTCCCTTTTTTGACTTTGCGATTTATTGATATAGTCTTTCCTATTGTTAAAATAATTTTTGAATTTTATTGGCCAGGATAGACATTTTAAGGAATGGAAGCGAGTGGTTCAAGAAATTGTCAGGTTTCTGAAAGCTGATGCAGCATGTATAGATGCCAGGCCCTTGAGATATCATGAACATGCAGCTCCTGATCTAAGTTTCAGCCATTTGTCTAATTTTCGGCTGGGAAAGGCTCTGAAACTACAAGATGCATTGTTAACTAGTTATCATCCTAATGAGGTAACCATAAGAGTGAATGGAAAAGTTGTTCTATGTTATCTGTCAACAATTTATTTTTATCTTTCCAAGCTTTTATAACCAAAAAAGCTGTCATGTAGAAGGTTGTCTGGCACTTAGCATGCATCATTATTTCCACTTCCAGGTGAAGTTTACAGAGCTTACTCTGGACACTTTCAGAATGCTGCAGTGTCTGGAATGGAAGCCTAGTGAATCCTTTTTCCAGACACATTCTCTAGAATCGTGTGAGAATGGTGTCTCTGGTGATCTTACTGCGGCAGCTAGTCGTGTGAACCTCGTTGATGATGGCTTGGATTCAGCTCTGCCTGCAGGCCCCAGAAAAGCGGTTTTTTATCGTCCATCAGTAACAAATTTAATTGCGGTAAGCTTTAAATTCTTAAATACATTCATAGTAGATCTAATCTGGATGTGGTTCTGAAGTGCACAAAATTACAGCTTGTGTAATTGCTTATTTTGCACCTGCAAATCTAGTGTTTTTAAGCAAAAAATAATTAAACTAGGTTCTCAATGAATCAAATCTGTCCAAACTGCTAATCAAGGCTATATGTTTTCCTTCGCTAGCTACTAATAGGTGACTTGCAGTGTGAACTAATTCTAAATCTTTTATAGTTACTACCTGAGTTCTGTTGTTGGATACTTCAACCTTTAAAAGATCAAACTTTTCTCCGAGCATAGTTTCTTTTGACAAAGTCTTTCTTACTTTGGGTGCAAATTAAGAAAAATACCATTTAGTCATGGATCATATACGCAATTACGACTCTTGCAGTGTAGAAATGGTTCACTGGAATTGCAGAAGTTCAAGACCAACCATCTTTTTGTTTAAGAGGCACTAAACCATTCTGTAATATAAATGCCATAGGTGCTGTTAATTTCAGTTGAAACTTGAGTCCTTTGCTGCTGTTGATTTTTCCAAACATATGTATTTCTTTACATGCATAGAACATTATACAGTAAAATTAATAGGAACATGAACAAATAAATAGAAAAAATGGGCTGAATAAGGCATAAGAAGGAAAATATGAGAGGTTGTAAGATCCATTTAGGCCTCTCAACTGTACCAAGGAGCAATAACTTGGTGACCGCTAGATGAAGTTACAGCATATTTTTGTTCCTGATATCAGTTATCAGTTATGTGAATGTGGAGCATGAAAGAGTGGTAGTATTTCCTAATTCTTTCATTTTCCTGTTGTGCTTTTGTTGTCCTAGCTCGGATGCAACTGATTCCTCTTCTGGCACTTGGCATATCATTTAGTGTTTTCTCCTTTTTGCCTTTCCTTGCTATTGCCTTGTTCTTGTTTAGTTAGCCATAGAATGCATAGCACAGCCACTTTTTAATGTGTGATATTCGGATCCCATTTTTCAAAGAGAAATGTAGAAGCCTTTATCGTTCCTTCAGGTGACAATCTTTTCTTGGATTTTGTTTGCCTTCATTTCATATTTCATTGGGGCATGTCTTATGTACAACTCAAACCCTATTGTCCATAGACAATTTGGTCTCAACAATTCCTTAACAAGGTTTTTCTTCATAGTTTGTTGAAAGATGTTTTTTTTCTTGAGGAATTATCAGAAAAATCTTGGAAGTTCTAAAACTTGAGAAATGTAAAGAGCAACAAGAAAGTTATTACTTATAAAGATTTCAGTAGGTAAAAAAAGGTTTTGAACAAGAGAGAAAGAAAGAGAAAAAAGCACATGCTATCTAGAGAATAATATCTTGAGACAATGTTACAATATTTTTGACTGATGATATTTCCAAGAATGGGGTGATATTTCGTCAATATTATCAGCTAACCTTCAAAATAGTGACACTATCATAATATTTTCAAGTTTCAACATACTGGAACTCTTTGTGATTGTTTCATCTAAAGGAAGGTGATCTGGAAAAAAAATTGTCATACATTGCATGCTTATTTCATCTTTTTGCTTGAGCAGGTGATTGCTACAATATGTGAGGAACTCCCCGCAGATGGCATTTTCCTTTTGTACATTTCAGCACCAGGTTAGACTTTATCATCTATTGAGGTTTCTTCAGGTCTGCTTAGAACTTCCAAGAATCTGATGAGATTATCATTCTTCAGGGAAGGTCAATCAAAGCCTCACATCATCACCTTGTGTGAACTCTTTCAGACATGTAAAAGTGGGTCGTCAAGCTGTTGATCACTTTTCAAAGTCAGGTCCCGTTTCTCAAACAAGTACAGCAGACTGTCATAAAGACAACCATTCACATTCTCATCCTATGAATAAAAGGATAGAAGACACCAAGGACTATCTAGGTGGCTTTCTGTGGCTTGGTCCTCGTGGAAGAGGTACTTGGTGCTTTATAATTGAGGCATGTAAATTGGGGAAATCCATCGTTTGACCTAAAGCAGGTGACATTTCTTTCAGGTTTGAACAACTTGTATCCTGGTGATATAATTCCTTTTACAAGGAGACCCCTCTTCCTAATAATTGATAGTGACAACAGCGATGCATTCAAGGCAGGTTTGTCCAACCTTGTCTCTGGTCTGGTTGATATTTTGCTTGATATAAGGTTTCTGTAGGGTGTCACCTTGATACTGCCTATTTTGCTTTTGTGGTGTAAGGTTATCTCTGACAATGTAAACTGGGGATTTGTACTTAGGTAAATGATCTCTGGTGGACAACCTGATGGTGGGCCAATACAATTGAAAAAACATGTTCTTTGTTGTAAATTTCCGGCACGTGTTGGTTGAATGTAAACTGTAAAGGGATTCTAAGTATCTAATGTTAATCAGTCTTTTTTAGGTTATGCAAGTCATGGTGCACTGTATGATTTCTTTGAGGGACTTAAAAACTAAAAGGTTTCCTTCTGGTAGGCTCAGTTAGTCCTTTTGCTGCTGGAAGTTGACCCCCCTTTGTCTTCATAAAAGTTGTATTGGACTAAATTTCTTCTTTAATCATGTTCTTCATCATAGTGGTCATGGAGAATGACGGAACCTAAATGGTTTCTGGATCTCTGTTATATTGGAAACCTGCTCCAAAACACCATAAAATATCTTCCTTGTTTTAGAGTTGCTCTGCACCAAATTTGAACCATAGACTCTTCACAAACAATATTTTGCTAAATTTTCGCGACATTTCAAATATATGGTGTATATGCTCGGTTTTCCATCTCACTTTTTTTGGGTTGTTTTTATCGTGATATTTTAAAAATATCGTGGTTATTTTTGGCAGTGCATGGCCTTCATATCGTGGGTCATTCGAATTTGAGGGTCTAATTAAAATGTGGCTGCTAGCTAATATTCCAAATCCAAAGTCAGAAAATATTAAATTCATTTCTTCCGGCAATCGGATATGAGGATCTAAGATCTTCTATGGGAAATAAAGTCAGACCAGGCGAAGGACCAGCATCAAATTTGAACTTAGCTAGATTTTAATGAGTCATGCAGTTTCCTTGGTATATATTCTGGCAACCCAATTTTATCAATCTTTGCATACATAGACTTTAACTTTAGGCAACTAGTGTCATGAAATATGCTTGAACTTCATTTGAGTGGAAGCAAGAACCTACGACTCATAGAATGTCCTGGCTCATGTTTTAGACTTGTGCCCTCCTAGGTAGTTTAGTGAGAATCCCAAAGGGTGAACAATTCAATAAAACAAGATAACAATGCTCAATCTTGGACAAAATACCATTTAATCATGGGGATCTGTTTGTAAGTGGTATTTGAGTAAGAATTAGAGGTAGCTTCTTTTTTATCAGATTGATAAATCTTCTCAGTTCTTTCTTTGGGATAGCAACATTTACTTGATTATTACTCAAAGAATTACATGGAGTTTTAGTTTTCACTTATCTCTAACTTAATAACGCTTGATCCATTGTGCCATCAAAAATGTTGTTGTTTCCATTTCCATTGATCTACTGAAGTGTCTTTAGTCTTTAGGTGTCTATGTAGCACCGGTAAGCTTTTTTTTTAGTTTTTCAGATGTGGGGGAAGGAGAGGCTTTCTTTTCTTTCCATTTTTTTGGTTCATTTGTAACTTTAGCTTCTTTTTTCATTCTGGTTTGGACGCTTTCCTTTTTCTTTCCAGGCAATACATGGGGCAGAAAGAGGTGAGGCTGCTGCTTTGCTCCTCTCTCCTGGGAAATCAACATTCCTTGCGTCATCAGCAATTGATTCGACACATGATGGAAGCCAGTTCACTTTTTTCCTGACTTCTCCATTACAAGCATTTTGTCAGCTAGTCGGTCTCTGTGCTGCTAGCATTGATGTGGTATGTTCAGGAGGTCATTTTTGTTGTTCTTTCTTTTCAGCAGTCTGAAATTTGAAGGAAACACAAGTACACACTAGATCAGAGGCCAACAATCGACAAAAATCTTGTTGAAGAAAGAAGAATGTGTAAAAGTTTGACCTTTTCTGAGTCTGATAACAATCAAATAAAATGGAGAACATCCCTACATGTGCAACAGTTTACACAAAAAAGTTAATATGACTCCAAAAGTATTCAGCATGTTGTACTCTGACAATCTTTTTTCACTTCATCTTACATGACATTGCTAAATCCCAAGCTTATGCATATGACAATCTCTTTGTCACTTAGCCTAACATATGCCACATAAATGCTTCAGGATATGTACAGCAGGGCAGAGAACATCTTTTCCTCACTATTGTCTCAATGGGAGACAATATTGTGTACATCTGACTGCCTAGATGATGTCTGGGTGCGGGTTTTAGGCGATCCATTTCTGAGACAGCTGATCCTAAGGTATGTGTTAATATGTTCCTCGTTTTCTTGTTGTGGCTTGTGAACAATGTCATGCTTTAGATCTCAAACATGGCATGTGGCTACTTATATTTAAATGATTTTTTTTGTTTTGTTTTCTGATACACTTCTAATTTATCTATTAAAATGGAAAAATAACAGGAGTCTAAATGTGGTAGTTTTCAAATAAGACAATTGTAGCCTTTTCGATTTAAAGTTTTCTTTTGATTATAACTGTGGAAGGGAGAAATCTATTTAAACAAGGATATGTCACATGGTTGAGCATCAAGAAAATTGGGAGTTCTTTATATCCATCTTAGCATACAAAAGTCATAAAAACTTGTTGTATAAATCATGGCTCCTCCACCCTTAGGAGTTAAGGTAATCCTTCAAGGAGTGTGTAAAACAAGATGATTGATCCTCCCAAGTTCTGATGTTTGTGAAGTGGTCATAGACCAATGCTACTATCTTCTTTGGGCGAACAGCGTACTAGTTACGAACAGCAGATATTCCTGCACATACCTGTCGGTCAATTCAATCTTTTGTGATTTTGTTTTCTGCTATTCTTTTCAGGTTCATCTTCTGTAGATCGGCTCTCTCTCTGTTTGTTTTATCACATAACAATAGCCAATGTTTACCAACTTGCCTGCCCCGGCTTCCAGATCGCCTTTCACCTTCCTCTGCGATCATACAGTCGAGCATACACAGGCTGGCCAACAGTTTGAGGGCTATTAGCTACTTTACTTTTACCAACATTGTTAATCATGTGCCCTCAGGCTCTACTTTCGAGTTGTCTGAAATTCAAGAAGTGGGTTGAAAGCTCAGCGGCCACAAAAAGGAAGACCTTTTTTTTTCTCTTCCCTCCTGGAGGATTCCTCACAAGTTTTCAGGCATACGGGCCTGCTAAAGGGCCTAAACTGCTATTGTTGCAGGGTTCTTATGCTGTGGTAGTGTGAGATAATTTGTCCTGCGGTTGTCCAAAACTGCTTCCACAGGCATGGATTCTCGCACTCTGTAAAGTTGGTGTATCTTTCCGAACGTGGTTGTATCATCATTCCTGAGCCGGAGTTCCTCTTGTTGATTTATTCTTTTTGATGTATAATTTGATTATTACTGGCTGAGTCCTGTAAGAAGATGCAGCTCGGTTCAACTCCATCTGAGTAGTGGAATATCATAGTTTGCTCATTCTTTTTCCTTTTCTTTTCCTATTTTCCTATGAACTTGTTTATCTATACATTTTGGCTGTGTCTGAACTTTTGTAGAGTTTAATTTGGTTTGACGAAAGGAATCTCTCTCTCTCTCTCTATCTCTATCTCTCAAGTGCATGTGCGCATGCTTGTGCATGACACTACCTACTGGCGCGCAAGGGAACCCCAGAGGACAACAAACCGTCCTGGTATTCTGGTGCATTAAGCTAAAGATACTACTGTTTTCTTTCTCAATCTTATTCCTCTTTTTGTCATTTCATTATTCAACTCTATCGAGCATCAACCTTCGTGAAATGGCCACTTCTATATGTGGAAAATCTTCTATGCGGGTTTATTTTTGAGGATAGAATCATAGAAAAGGATAGAGGAATTGCAACTCACTAGCTCTCTTCGTCTTCCGAGCAGTAGGTGCGGGCGAGCAGTAGCTCGCTTGATGGGGGAGGGGAAGGGCGCTGCTTCAAGAAGCCCATCCAAAGGGCTTATTGGCATCGATAGTAAGGGGGCCTTCCCTTCGTTGAGCAGTGGAACGCTCGGCAATCAGATCCCAAATGTGGAAGGGTCTCCCATAGAGGGTAGCCAGTCATGGGCGGCTTTGTTGCTGGTGAGGAGCAGAGTTCTCCCCAAGGTGATGGTCCGCTTAAGGTTGAGGAAGCTGATGGTCGGATGAGGATAATCATCCGAGAGGAAGATTATGAGCAGATGAAAAGGCCGTCTTTGTGGTCAGGTATCGTTTGGGGCCTAAAGGGAAAGCAAAAATTAACTATCCTGAAATCTTCAACAAACTCAGAGCAATGTGGGCTGAGATTATCCATGGCCGGTTCACGATTTTGGGGAGATGTGATTTCCTGGTAAGAGTTCGGAAAAACTCTCAAACAGATTTGGGGCTTTAAGCGAGGGGGGTTTGCCTGCGGATGGAGAGGCAGGGGAAAGGGCATCGGTGTGCTCGGCTACAGGGGATGCGACAGACTCTTCGATGGCTTCTCGTACACAGGACGCCAAGATTTCTGGAAAGAGGAAGGAAGTCAGATTCAAGAGAGGCTCTGTCGTGGGGAAGGGTAAGGCCAAAGTCTCTAACCATGGAGACCTGCTTGCGCCCTACCCAGCTCATGGCTGACAGATGCAGCAAAAGAGGATCCTCTCCCCTTCCCTTGGTTCCCTAGAGGGGGTCGGTTCCCAGGTATGCTTTCTTTCGCGGATGATGTGCTCATTTGACAAAACTCCACAAGAGCCTAGCTGGATGGAAATCCAAGATTGTCATATTCTGGTAGATTTTGCCTCATCAAGCACGTTCTTGTCAGCCTAGTGAGATACTGGAACTTGGTTTTTCCGTTACCAAGCCCTGTTATGAGGAAGATTACTTCTTTGATGGCTCGATTTCTTCGAGGCAATCTCAATCAGAGCAGAAGTTTGCACTTCATAGCGTGGTCTACTGTGTGCAAGCCCCTATTAAAAGAGGGAATGGGCCTCACTGACCCCAAAGCCATGGGGAGAGCGTCTCTGGCTTGCAGGTATGCAGAGATCAAAAGGAATGGACATGTTTTATCCACCGCAAGTATTTGCATTCTCACTCTCTCTGGTCCGCCAAGTTCATTAAACATTCTTCGTGGTTCGTGAAAAGAATTTCTGATGGCTGGAAGGCAATTCAAAGTCACACTCAGTGGAGGGTAGGAGAAGGATCAATCAACTTTTGGGCTGATACGTGGGGTCCAATCTGCCCAAGGAATCATGTCAATGGATACGAGTACTTTCAGCTGCACAGTTTTTTTAACCTCTTAATTAAAGACACTATGGAGGCACCTATGGATCTCCATGGTCAGATTTTAATCTTCCTTAATAGAGTGCAGCTGTCTACGCCATCCACCACTAATCTCCCAGACCAACTCATTGCGTAAATGGATCTGCACCAAGGACGCTCCACCTCGTGCGTCTTGGTTTTGCTCTTTAGCCAGCCGTGGGAGATTCCCTCCCCAAGATCACCTTCAAGCGAGGGGATTCCACTTAGCCAGTAGGTGCCCTCTTTGCCTCAAGTGTGAGGAAAATGCTGAACACCTCCTATTTCACTGTCACAGAACAGTCAAAAGTGTGGGAGTTCTTCTCTTCAGAATTTGGTAGAAAACAGATTCCTCATCGAAGTTTTATTTCAGAACTTAAGTGGTGTTTGCTTCTAGTTTTAAGCGAAGGTGGATGATGCGATTCTAGAGAATGTGCTTCCACATCATCATTTCATTTGGAGCATTTGGACAGTTAGGAACGTTTACCTACATGGCTTAGAGTTCGATCCCACTAAGAATCTTGCTGTGGGAGTTTCGAAGACCTGTGTGGACACCTTTATGGCCACATTGAAGAGAGACGCTAGAGAGAGGGTAAATGTTTGAAGTTTGGCCAAAACGGGTTGTGTGGTAGACGACTGGCCTGTTATCCTGCACAAAGACCTGTGTATTCAAGTGGTGACAGGTAGCAAAAACTCCAACATGGTGGTCATTGGTGGGTTCCGGCAGGGTGTGGGTGGTGTCATCAGGTTTGAGGTGCATTCGGCTGAGATACACGGCAGAATCAGTGAATCCATGGTGCTTGAAAACATGTTACAGAAGTTTGATAGTACTCCTGATGTGAATTTCTTCGTGGTTGCATCCAACAAACCTTGGCTCAACTGGTTGCAAACATTCCTCGAAGGCAGAACTGAATGCCATAGATCTTTTCCGTTTCTTATCTAAAATGCTGCCTAGGATCTCCCTTCTCTGAACAAACCCAATTTTTGAGTCTGCTGCTATGTTATCTAATCTGTAAAGGCCAACCTTTTGTGTTAGTTGGCCCATTTTTCTGATGTATAGCAATTTTTGTAAATTCTTGTTCTAATAGTATGGATGGAGGCCGAACCTCCCGAGGGTTGATTCGGAATGCCTGGTGGTTCCTATAATTCCACTCCTCGGTCATCACTGTCGGACTCGGTTCATCCCGATGGAGTTGGTCTACTCTTTCTTTTCCCAAAGTCACGTTTGTTTTTAGTCCTTTTAGCCATAAACTTTGAGTCTTTTAAACCCGATCTACTTGAATCTTTTCTAAGTTCAGTTGCTGTCTCTCTCGGAATACTCGTAACAACCTACAGTTTTCCTGTGTTCTGGCGTCATTTGTAATTTTGTAAGGTAGCCACCGTTACGGCCTCGGCGAACGTTCTGTTCTTGCGTCCAAAAGTCCACAGAATTCCTTTTTTCCTCCCTTTATGGCGTGTTTCCTGAATTGAAGTTCCATGTAACATGTCGTTGATTCTGCCCGGTAAAAAGGCAGGTGTATTGTATGAATATCTGAATACTAATCAGGTTAAAATTTAGTGAGCAATTTTGTAATTGAATCTGAACCGAGCCTGAGTTTGAGGTTCAATATAAATCCAACCTGATTACATGTAAATGCCAACATCTGTGTTGTGCCCAGATTCTATTTTAAACATTCAGGTCCAGCTCAGTCGGAATCCAATTACGTAAATACCAGTTGTTCTGATTCGATTCACATCCCATTTAGCTCACCATGCACAATATTAGAGGGGAAGAGATTCGCAGGGACTCTTTTTGCTTGCAATGAAAGGGAAGAAAAAATGTCCAAAACGCTTGGGTTCTTTGCTCCTCATCATCGTACGTGATCTCTGCTAAGAAAGTATTGAATGGTATAGATAGATTTTGTTATTTATTAAATGAGATTTGCTGCACTCGGCAGCAAGGCGGTCTGGTTTATATTACGAAACCTGTGGTCACTGTTACAGCCCAATGCACTGCTCTCCTGAACCAACAAAAGGTCTCAGCCCATATACAGGCATGGCTGCCACGATCCCTTCAAGTTTTTTGAACGTGACGATTGACGAAAGCCAAAATTTTTAAGAGTCTGAGCCTCCATGTTTCCTCTACATGCTACGCATGACACCCGCAATTAACGTTGGCCAATTCATTCGGCTTCTGGCGAGCAACGCTTTGTTGCAGGAGCAACTTAATCTTTTCGTTAGTTGTGGGAAGCACGCTGTGTTGCAACAGCTAACTGGCGAATGAGATCATGGCTTCCCTGATTATAATATATTTTCTACCATATTATATCGTAAGCAACAATATCATCCCATCAACTATACCAAATTACACGGACAAAGGAATTCTTAGGGGGTGTTTTGAGGTGGGTTACATTGCCGGTAGCGGCTCTGCCAAATTGGCGGAAAATTAAGAGCGTCCTGTCCTATGATTTTCATTCCATCAGGGAGTGTTTGGCAACAGGAACACTAATACATTATTTTATGAATACGTTGTAAAGATTAATGGAAAACAATGTATACAGTAGACGCAAGCTGCGTTGATGAATAACAAAAGACTTCTCAAGATGGAAGTCTAGTCCCCAAATCGAGTGAGGAGGACGAAGACGAAAGGAAAATTTTCATTTAGAACCAGTTTTATAGCCCTGATATTGGATATAAGATTAATTATGCTTTTCTTGACATGAGCCTCGGTTTACATGCAACAATCAAATAAGGGTTTGTTTTTTTTACTCTAGTTGACATATAATTATCAAAGAAATGACAATGATATATTTTTGATTTTGTATAATTATAGTTTTAACTTGAAGGATATTGCTGAAAAGTATAAGTTTCAAGTGTTCCAACATGTCCAACAACTCGAAACCCATTTTTAGTGGTTGTAGCAAAAATGAGTCCCATCTAAAGAAAATTATAAGCGTGAGGGCGTTATTTAGTATTATAGCCGAAAAGTAGCCCATAAGTGCAAATTTTCTCAGGATATAAATTCAAACACTCAACGACATAAATAGAGAAAAATATTTGACTGAAGATAGACTCAAAGAGAGTGAATGAATCCATTTTTGTATATTTCCTGAGTGCACAACACTTCTTTCCATTTTATTTCCAACAATATGTGTCCTACTCTCTCTCCACAAGCACACACCTCTCTACACGTGTATAGTTTAGTTCAGCAAGCAAACACAAAAAGAAGAGAGTTCTTATATTTATAATTAAATTTTCAATCAACTCTTTTAGAAAAAGCTATAAAACAAGTAAGATTGTGCATCCTAACTAAAGAATGCTACAAAGTGATGCTAACTGGAACCTTTTTTAATGTGGTCACTTCTTCACTCATTCATAAAAAAAAATTGAAATTAATTTTTCTTGAGTGAAAGAACAAAAGATTCGATGCATTTCTGTGCTCACGATCGTTAACATAAAATAGAACAATACTTCCCAAACTGTTAATTACAAAAACACATCTTGTTCTAAACTTTTTTTTTAAGACAAGAAGGTAAATCCTTTTTGCATTCCAACTGGATTGAGAGGGTCGTTGCAGGCATCATATGAGTCGTTGGCAGCTATTGAAGGCTTAGCTTCTAAAGCAGGAGAATAGGGGATAACAGGGGACCTCTCTTCGTTGCAAGGCTCTAAGCCAAAGTAGAGCAGAGATCAGAGCACCATCCATTAATTTGACCTCTTAAAGTTGCTCAACTATGAGAGTGACGACCAGTTATGCAATCTACATTCTAGGCAACTCAAATCATCATAACTAGTTAGAAGGACAAGCAAGTTCAGTAAGTAAACGAAGACAACAGAACCTGGCAAAGCCTCTGCACGTTCTGAAAACTTAGAGCCTAAACTTCAAGTTCTGAGTCGTGCACCCACATGGCCTCATCAATGTCCATTTCAGAATTCAAATCATTAAATATGGAGCATGGGCCTCTTCTCCGTCGCCCATTCTCTGCACTTTTACATGAACAGCTTCTTATTCATTGACACTACAGAAGATCCACGTACATTCGTCAGAGAAGGAAAAGGGAGGAACAACATTAATGGAAGCCTTGGGGAGGTCGACAGCGTTCTGCATCTGACTTGCCTTTTCTCGTGCCCACGACACGACAGGATCTAAATTTGGATCCAACACACACTCGTTCTACATATATGTTCAGTTTGCCATTTGGTTGAGGCTCTGTTGTACCCGTCTTTCCTCTCTCACCCCACATCTCTTCTTTTTCGGTGCATTGTATTGTATATTTCTTTTGCTTGCTTCAGTTTTTGCAGTTTGCTTTTGTATTTAGGGGACCTCTTGTTCTCAAATTTTGTTATATATTCTCATTTTATCGATTCTCTCTCTTTCTTTCTATTATATATATATATATATAATAAAACGTTCAATATACTACATCCGGTCTCTTTGCATCCCTAAAGGGCTGGTTCAAATAATAGACGGGAAGGTGACACTAGCACGTAAGGAATTGGCGCATCACAACTTTGAAGATGGGCTTTAAAAAGTGGGAATAAGGAGAAAGATGGCCCCAAAAAAAATTCCATCCATACCTTGAGTGTCAAAAATATCGAGAGTTTGAGCCTAGGTCATAAGTTGGCCCTTGTGATTTCTAATTTTGAAAATGGCACCATAGTTCAATATTGCCAATTTATGTTGTTGTTATTGCTGATTTTTGCTACTATTATTATTATTGTAGGCGCAATTCAAGACTAATGTTTGACCCAGCACTTCATTATGTGGTGATCAGTTTTATTGAAGCCAGTAAGCTCTTCGCATTGCACTGTTAAATGGTTGATAAAGTAATAATTTCCACACTATAATATGAACTAGTTTTCAAATTATTTCAAATACTTCTATACCGTTTTTGTTTATTTATTTGAAATGATTTTTTAACATTTTTGGCCAATTCTCAACGGATTTACCCAATCGTGCCCATTCCGTTCACAAGCCAATTTTAATAACACTGCTTTATTTGGGCCCCCGATAATGAAGGCCTTTCTTCCTCTTTAGTGCAATACCAATTATGGGGACTTAAGAAAGAGATCAAGTTATTTGTTTAGGAAGATCTTTTTTATATAAAAACTTGGAGATGTGTTTGTTTCTATATATGTGCATGCACGAACGCCTACATGTATACGTATACGGTCTTCGAGCATATGCCTGCCGATAGAAATCTGAGTCACGTGAATATTTAATCCATTGGTTCACCTTTTCCTTGCGGAGAACAGAGAGAGTCTGATCATGGCCGCACAAGCTTACAGTCCCTCGTATTTGACCAAGATGGCAGCGCAGAGGCCTACAGGCCTTGATTGGCTGGGACTGATGGCCCAGCAACGGCGCATTCTGTCCAACTCCTGCATTTGTCCACCAGGCTGCCAGCCCGTCGCCATGACAGGTGCCGCATAAGGCCGCTCTGCTGCAATACAGTTGCACGATTTTTTATCAGCATTCAAGTTGAAGTTGAAGAAAATGGGGAGACCAACGTGCCAAAGGAGGCTTAAGAAGTGAGCTTCGTCATCATTTTTACTACTAACCAGCAGTGGAGCTTCTGCTTTTACAGAAAAGCCTTAACTAGTTGTTAACTTGGAAGAGGTTTTCAGAGAGAGATTGTTGTGCGGTGGAGCATCTTTCTGAAGGGTGAACCGGTTCTTTATTAAGAGACAGATTGTCAACGCAGCAGTATGAACTGGACGATCACAAGGACTCGGCCTCTCCCCATGAAAATCACCACTGTGACGATATAACAAAGCATAAATGGCCTAAATAAATGACATTAAGATAATGTCTTTGCCACGTACTAAAGTTAATTCTAATGTAAAGGCATAGTTTTTTCATGATTTTAACATCATTCATAGATAACACTAGTCCAAAATTTATGAATCGATACACAAAGTTTATGAATTGAAATGCTTGACATGCATCGACTCATATCTCGCGCCGGCTTGCTTTTTAGAACGAAACGTTTTGCGGATTTTTAAACGACTGAACTAAATCAACGAACATTTTTTGACTCGGAAGCGATTCAATTTGATTTTCCATCTTTGCGACACTGACTGCTGATAGTGGTATATGCGGACAGGTTTGCTGCATATGTAATTTAAGGGAAGCAAAAAAATGACGCTGTGTTTCCAAATGTAGCAACGTCAGTACGTGGCAGCATGACCGCTGTTTCTCTGTTGGTAAATTTTTGAAGATGAATCTTAATAGGAAAGTATTCATTTCTCCACCCTCTCTACGTATACGTATAAAAGATTTAAGCAAGCGTCGTCCGGGAGACAGGTCTAGCGCTGCGCCAAGAAGCAGTTGGCGGATGAAGGAAATAGTTTGAAGGGTAGAGGGTGGAGAACACTATCTCGCCATCTCCATCAGCATTGTGTCTGCGGGCGAAAGAAGAAGAGACTGAACAAATTGTTGGTGGGTGGTGAGAAAAAGAGAGTGTGTGTGTGTGTGTGTGTGAGGATGAGGGAAGAGGTGGAAAAGATGCAGCAGCGCCGGCGGATATTCAAAGTGCTGAGTAGTGTCTCGCTGCTAAGGTTGCTACTTCTCTGCGCCACTGTTACCATCTCTCTCGCGGCCATCCTTTCCTGCTGCATGTTCCCTTCCGGCAAGGTTGCCGTCCGCCACGCTTCTCTAACCGAGGTGATTGAACGCGCTCGTTTACATTCTCTACGACCCCATTTTCCCTTTCGCTTATGACTCTATGCCTTCCTTGTTCTTCTTTCTTTTCATCATTTCTTGCTCGATGTCCGGTTTTTTGTTTCTTAATTTCGGCTGCCATATTTAGCTGCACAATGGATTGTTTTAGTTCTCCTTTTTTGGACTTTTGTTGATCGGAAATGGCCTAGGATAGTATTTTCTGCCAAAATGGGAGAATGAGTTCTTCTGCGGTATGGGTGTGCTCAGTTCTGGCGTTTGTTAGGATCTTAGGAACACTAGTTTTTTCGGTCTGCGAGTATAAAAGGGTCTCCCTGTTGTGTTTTATATGTTTTTGTGGTATGGAGTTTTTGTCTGCAGTTTTTAATCTCGTTTTGCTATGTTTTATTTGCGTACCATGGGAGCTTGCCTCTTATTCGACGAATATGGTGTGTGCTTTCCTTTGTTGTTTGCTTGGCTTGTAACACCACTTGGTTGTTTTTGTGGGAATGATTTTACTTCTTGCCTTCATTATTAGCCACAAGGTATTCTGTGCCCGTTGATGTTAGACTATTTCGAAGTGCTGATCTTCGAGTAATCTAGTGGTTTTGAGATTTTCACCCTGTTTTTCCGTTGTTTGCAAACGAAATATTCTAAAAATGTGGCGGGTGCATCTAGGATTGAACCCGTGTTGTCATGTTTAAAGCAGTCGGTCTTCATGAATATTCCAGTTCTTCCAAATATCCGAGTCATTTTGGGGAGGTTGTAAGGTGGGGTTCACGGTACAAAGAAAGTTGAAATCCGATTGTTCTGATCCTACATGTCTTGATCACATTAGATCCATGGATGCCAAAAGGGTGTACATTCCAGATCCCATAAAAGATCTTTCGCATTTTGATAAATTTGCTTCTTCTTACTTGATGACTTTTTTTGTGAGATGAATCCGTAAACTTGAGAGGAAGTGATAGGGGTGACGGTTCACCTCTTCCTAAACAAGCTGCATCCTTGTTTCCCTGTCCTTGCATTAGCTCACGGACACAAGACGTAAATATATGCTTATATGTGTATGTATTTATGTTTCTGTTTTGGTACTTCTGTTTGGAGTAGTAGTGGAATCCAGCGAATACCTTTGCTAAGGAAACACAAGATCTACATATTCGTCTTGATTTTTTATGTTCTAAGGTTGGATGTCCCCGTGTTAGGAAATTTAGTTTAACCATAATGTACGAGCACTGTGCAGTTACTCCTACTGTTTCCTTGCTTGTTGTACTGGATTTTTCCTGTAGAAGGTTGGAATCAAATTAGCTAATCCCTGTCCTTCAGCAGAATGATATTGCAATTGAAAGACAAAGATATGAATTACACTGGACAAGATTGTCTTCTCCCAGACAGTTGCTGAAAGAGGCCACTCCTTTACAAAAGGTGATGCACATTTACTTCCACCATCATCCTGGACTTTTGGGTATTTCTTTTTTCTTATTTATGTCTGGGTTGCTAGAACCCGTTCTTTTTCTTCTTGAGATGTAGGTGTAATTTCTTTTTCCTTTTTCAGAGCATGTTTATTGTTGTTGAAGTGTTTGATACCCATACGCAGTTGGATAGAATCAATGACTTGGTGATTCTCAACAAGCTTTGGAAGCCTCCCTCTGTTCGAAAGTTTGTGCAATGTGTACAACCAAGTAAATCATATACAGGTATTAGGATCTACGTTTTATATTCTTTAATGATCATAGGGTGTAAATATGAATGTGATTGTTATTTTGTTTCTGCTTTTTTTTTTTCCTTCAGCTCCTAATGGATCAAAAGGTTACCTATTGGTTAACACTAATGGGGGACTTAACCAGATGCGAGCTGGGGTAAGCAAACTTCTTTTCTTTAGGGTCTGGCTCTTGGTACCCTCTTATGTTTGTGATATCTCAAAAATGAACAGGGGAAATCGATAAAAAAAACACCCAATTTTCTGTGGATTGAACTTATAACTGATTTGGTGTTATTAAAGACTTAATTGTGAGATTTGTAGTTGTCCTCTATTTTCTTGTCTTTGAGCTTGTATTTTTTGGTCTTCAACACAATAAAATTTCTTATATTTTGAAAAATAAAAAATACAAATGAATATAAATATGTGTGTGTGTGTGTGTGTGTGTCTGCGCTGTCATAGACGCAGGAGGAAGATTGCATGTGTACTAGTCTATTTTAGAAGATTTCTCTATTCAGAGCTGGGGGTGCTTCTTTCTCCTTTTTCTGAAGGTTCATATTAATAAAATGCATATTTCAAATGGCAGATAAGTGACATGGTAGCTGTGGCTCGTATTATAAATGCAACTCTTGTAGTACCAAAACTAGACAAAAATTCATTCTGGCGAGATTCAAGGTTGATTATCTTCTGCTTTTCTGTTTCTTGCTTCATTATTACTCTGAAATCCTTTGGTAAATTGGTAATATTTTCTTAGATAGTTTTCACATCTTGTTGGAATTCAGCATTTTCTCTGATGTATTCGATGAAGAGCACTTCATAAGTTCATTAGTTAAGGATGTTGAAGTTGTGAAGAAACTGCCTAAGGAAATGTTAACGGCACCAAAGAAATATCAAATTTTTCGGAGCTGGTCTGGCATAAACTACTATGCAAAAGTTATTTCACATTTATGGGATGATTATCAGGTGCTCATCAGCTTCCTTTCACTTTGTTACGGCATCTTAATGAAGTTAATTGTTGTCCATGATTAATACTATTTTTTCAATTTTTATATAGGTAATTCAAGCTATAAAATCTGATTCACGACTTGCAAATAATGATCTACCTCAAGACATACAGAAATTGCGTTGTCGTGTTTTCTATGAGGCCCTCCGTTTTTCGCCAAAAATTGAAGCTATGGGAAAGGTAAATGTTGGTGTTAGTGTTGTATTATTCATGTGTTTGATATTTACCATCAACATACCATGGTTGCAGCTCCTGGTTGAACGGATGAGATCTTATGGTCGTTATATTGCTTTGCACTTGCGTTATGAGAAAGACATGCTTGCTTTTAGTGGCTGCACTTATGGTCTGTCATCTGCTGAAGCTGATGAACTCACCACTATCAGGTAGATCAATTAGAGTTACTTGTCTATGGAAGGAATGGTGTCATACATGTATTTACCTATGAGGAGACCAGTTGCAATGCTGCTTATTCTAAAATCTTCTTCAGAAAAAATACCCCACATTGGAGAGTGAAGGATATTGACCCTGTGGAACAACGGGCAAAAGGATATTGTCCTCTAACACCGAAAGAAGTTGGGATGTTCCTTAGAGCTCTTGGACATCCATCAGATACTCCAATCTATGTTGCTGCAGGAGAAATTTATGGTGGTGACTCTCGCATGGCTGATCTCAGGTCCGCCTTTCCTATTCTCATGGGCAAGGTACTGAATGTTGGTCCTTGTTCCTATATCTTCTCTACTGTTCAACATCTTCTGGGTTTGTTTTTATTTAATAGGTAACTCTTGGTCCTTACTTCACATTAAAACTGCCATTTTTTAAGCAAAGGATATATTATTATGTGGAAAAAGTCTGAGAGATTAGATTCTGAAATATGATAATGCGAATATACTTAATATCCACATGCATTGGGGAGCTGCGAGATAAATGTAGGTACCACAGTCTCTTTTCTTTTTCTTCCATCTTCAGACTCCAGCCTGTTCCACTGGAATGTTCTTATGGCTCTCAAGGTGATGGGTTTTTCTTAAAATTGAAAGATGAATAAATGCTAGATGGGTTTGCCCTTAACCTCACTTAGCATTTTATGTGTAGAATAATAGTTCATCAACCTGGCAAGCTTTCACTTGCCAGCTGTGGTTTGTTCTCCATAACGATTCAGAAACTGTAGACTAGTTCTTGTAATTTTTGTCAGAGTAATAGGCTCCTACACCTTTGGTATCCTGAAGGCGGTTATCGTTGTCGGTAAGTTTGTGGTAACGAAGCAACAGATTCCTGAATCCTTGAACTGTATGCCCTTTATTGTTTTGTTTGGTGCTGCTTTCTCAAATCAAAGTGAAAATTTGGGAAAACTTGCTAAGGTTGCTCTGTGCTCTTATATGCGAGTGAAGCTAGATTCAAGGGCACATCTTTTATATTCTGCTTTTTAACCAGGAAAATTTAGCATCTCCAGAGGAGCTCAAGCCATTTGTGCACCATGCATCTCAAATGGCAGCCCTAGACTACATTGTGTCACTGGAGAGTGATGTGTTTGTTCCAACCTATTCTGGTAACATGGCAAGGGCTGTTGAGGGACATCGACGTTTCCTTGGTCACAGGAAAACAATTTCTCCCTACAGGTAACCTGATGTTATGTCATTTAAAAGAATTCATTTCAAGGATCTCACTTCTCAGTTCACTCTGCACTTCGTTTCTTTTTCAGAAAGGGCCTTGTAAATCTCTTTGATAAAATTGATCAAGGATCTTCCAATTCAACCAGAAAGTTATCTGCAAAGATTATGGAAATGCACAGGAAGAGGTGCGCAGTGTCTCCCAAACAAATAATAGATTCATGGACAAATTTGTGAAGTTACTTTCTCAAGGTGAAGCTGATATCTTGTTGGTTTGACAGACGAGGATCTCCAAGAAAAAGGAAAGGGCCCGTTTCCGGGACTAGGGGAAGGAAACGGTTTCTATCTGAAGAACCATTCTATCAGAACCCATTGCCAGATTGTCTGTGCCTCAAGGAAACACTTCATATGCCCATGCAGGAGACAGCAGAGCACAAGCTGGGGTCTTCTTAGCAGTATGTCGTGGAAGTACTCTCTTTCTTCTGCCCCTTCGTCACCCCTTTGCCTTCTAGCTGGCTACGGGCTACCCACCATAATTCGAGTGAGCTGTAGTGGCACAAGTTTAGATTGACTTCTTGGTTTCGTTCTCCCCAAATTCTCCTGTAACTGGTAGCTTCTCACTCACCAAATCATACTTCATTTTCCTATGCCTTAAAGAACGACAAATCAAAGCAGCCGCCCTAAAGGACGGCAGATGCATTGCCATTGTATATTTTTGCTGGTGTGGAGTTCTTTGTACTGTAGGCATCGTAGCAGCAGGTTGTTTCTACTCTGGGAACCAGAATTTGTAATGGGCTGGAGTTGTCATTTTCAGTTGTAATCTCATTTCTCCATGTATTTCATTGTATCAAAGGAACACAGAGCAATACAAGAATGCTTTTGCTTGCATTTCGGGGACTAAGTAATCGCTAAATCTTGGACCGATGACGGGCATGCATTTCCTCCTTCATAATTTTCACTAACCAGAACGAATAAAACTTGACTTGTGTGGACGGCGATAGAGAAGACTCATATGTTGATTGTTTTTTAAAATTCTGATGAGTTTTATGATCCGTTGAAGCGGCACTTTTCTTTTGGTTTGTGCTCCACCCATAACAATGTCTAAGCAAAAGATCAAGTTGCCACTTGCCAAGTATCAGTAGAACTGCCTGCATTGCCTTGCGGAACAGAATTTGATTGTAATTGTAAACAAGTTCCAAAATCTAGAGATCGCCTTGTCTACGCCTCGACGTTGTCACTTGTTGAATCACCTTATTCTTTACATCAAATTGATGACAAAAATTCTAGAGTGGGCGATTGATCAGGATCAAGCAGATAAAGAGAAAGGCAGGTATGCTTTACATCAATAACTACTAGTACGTGCATTTTCAAGATCTAGGATCGTACTTTGAAAAGTTGAGCCAACACAAGTAATATCAATTTGAGGTGAAAGGAGCCCTTGATATCCACCATCTCTGTTGTTCCTCCTTTGCAGTTGGATGACTAAAAATTGAGTTCTAACATGTACAACTATTTTTCTCAACATTTTATGATAAACAAGGAAAAATTTTTACCTTAAGATTATAAGTTCGTCGCTAATGTTTTTGAACATTCCAATATAATCAATGGCTTCACTTGCGGTCAATCTCAACGCTTTGGTGCATTTGATGAAGACTACTATTCTCCTGGGATCTGATCGTCAAAGTTTCATTTTTCGCAAACACGATCTAGCTGCTTTATCAAATGCATATTGGACTTCGATGCCCTGGAGATTATAAATCCATGACAGGATATATCAGTAACTTCTTGGACCTAATATGTTATCTACATTACGGTTTAAAGAAAGTTGAAATTCGATGGTTCTGACCCCACATGTCTCGATCACATAACATCCATGGAGTGCCGAAAGAGTGGAAATTCCAGATCTCATGAAAAATCTTTCGGATTTTGAAGAATTCGTCTTTCTTTACATTGTGACATTTTTTGGTGAAATGAATCAGTAAACTTAAGGAGACAAAAACCAAAAACGTACTCAACCTTTGGAGAAATATCAAGAGCCTAAGTTAGAATGTTTCACAAAAGCACATTTAGCCTTTTAAAGCATCACAAAAACGTACTCGTATTTAATATTTTAAGGCATGTTTTCCATACAAACGCATAAAAGATGCAATCTATTCTAGTTCGGGCTGGATCGCTGCAACCGGGAATTGTTCTTGAAGAATGAGAACAACGTTCTAATTTTCTGCCAATCATTTTTTCACCGTGTCATCCAAACACCATAGAGTTTGCAATAGCTTCTAAATTCAGTTGTTCCATTGGAAATTGTATACTGTAGGTTCTCAATTTGGAAGTGGTTAATGATGTAGGGTGGGATTCACAACATGTGCTTAGATCTTTTAGTCTTAATGTCTCTTCGTTTTCTTCAGCTGATTTTCTTCTTTTTTATTATGTCTTTTTGTTTACTTTAGCTGATGTTGTGCCTTTGGCATTCCAGCCAGGTGAGTTGCAGGCAATGTTTTCGCAGCAATGCCAAGGACATTGGCTTTATCAAGCTAACTTTGTCAACCCTTTGAGTTCCTCTTGAGATGTTGCTTTCTTCTGACTATTAGATAGGTTGCGATATACAAGAACGATTAAAAAGGTGATCGTGCGGCTTAGTTTTGTTTTATTGAAGAAATAGTATCAGTACTATTATGGACCCAGATTCCTATTTGGCAAGTCTTCTACTGATCGTTAATCTGACTATTTGCTTTCTCCTCCTCCCTCTCTCTCTCTCTCTCTCTCTCTCTCTCTCTCTCTCTGTTGAAAGTTCATTGGACTTTTGTGTTTTGTAACACGTCATTTAATTAGTTATTAATTATTTGTCCACATAAATCATTTTCAAATTGTTGCTTACGTGTATGCTTGTCACCTTAGTAAGTTCCTCAAAGCTTATGCACTGCCTCAATTTCTCGGTTTGCCTCAACAACGATGAGTAGAGTTAGAGTTGCATCTCAAACTGATATATATCCTGATTTCCCGCTGTGGGAGATATTGGGAGAATTGGTGTCTTAAGAGCCGCCGTATCTTGAAAAAGTTTTGTTCCCATTTGATATGGTATTCTGTAGTTATGATCTTATGGGTCCTGTTGCCGCGCTCCACCAATGTATTTGGCATGGGTATTTTTGCTCTGGTTGGCCGGGTTGATTTTGAAATCTTTCGTGTAGTGGACCTTCTGATGATGGATTCTTGCTAAAACAAGTATTCATCACTTTTACATAGCCAAATCTCAAAATCAAAATGTGCAGGATTAAGAAGAATGCAAGAGTAAATGGTTAAAATCCCCCTACCGTTAGATGAAGAGAGAGAGAGATGACCATATTGGAGTTGTCTATATGACTATTTTTTCGAGAATGTTTTGGATTTCCTTAACTTAAAATATTCGTAAATTTTGTGGTTAGCGAAAGGGGGAGGGAGTTGTTGAACCGTGAAGGATGTCAACGGTCCATCAAGTGCTAGTGTGTAGCCTGAGCTTGTCTTCATGAAGCATGGAGTTTTTCTTCTTAAGGAGCAGAGAAGCAGGTCTATTAAATGAACAGAGACTGAAAGCGTCCATCGTCCAGAAAAGGGATATTCTCCAATTTGAGTTGGCTGACACATCAATTGAATTCCAAATAATATAGTTTTGAATTTCGGATTGTTATATGGGCAGCATACTACCTAGTCGTATATACGTATCACATACTCAATCTAGATTCGCTTTTCTTTCTAAGAATTGAAATTTTGAAAACTAAGGATGTAATATCACAGGATACAATGGTTCCGTATCACCATATCAACTACAGAGTGTCCGACTTGCAAGTGAAACTTATGGATAATTTATCTCCATTTTAACATCAAAGCATCTTAAAATTCACCACTTTGCGCAGAATGCCATCTGCAGCAAATTGGGCGTTCGTGTAAACAAATTCAATATGGAATTTCCATCCAGGTACTACCCTCTTACATAGTTCTCTAGATGGCCTAGATACAAATTTTGCATAGCGTTGCCCTCTTTTGACAGCCAATTGACAGCAAACCTATCGAGCCGAGCTTTAAATAAGTACACCAAAAGAAAACTGGGAAAGCCTGACGCATGGCTGACCTTCACCCGAAGGAATAAGAAATAACATTATCAGAATCAAATCAGGCGGCACAAAATTCTTTGACGTGAATGAAAACTTTCCTCTGTGGACCGGTTCAGCCTAAGCTTTCAGGTGGAAAATCTGGCAACCAGGTCTGTATGACCTCTTTTCTGCAGCCTGCTCGAATTTTTTGGCAATTACTTCATTGTCTTGCAAATCTGTCTGCAAAAAGTAGCGGATCCACCAGGACTGGCTTCGCAGTTTTGCCTGTCATAAGAAATTCATAAGAATGAGAAGGGCAGCAAGCATTTTTGCAGCAAGGAAAGATAGCTGAACAAACATCTACTGTTTCAAATGTTGCATACAGAAAGAATGATTCAATACATTAATAAGTGAATCGTTAAAACACTGAAAAAAAAGAATCTCCAACAAAGTTTGTTTACTTCCAGAAATCAAAGAGTGATTTCCTATCAGCACAAACCTCAAATGTCATTACAATTCCAGACCATTTGTGTACATTTTAGGAGCCTAGGATTTCCTCAGGCATGGACATGCTTGGCCATCTTCAATTCATTGATAACAGCAACGATTTGTTTGGAAGTATCACCAAATAATGTACAAAATCTACTTAAAAATTTAAGGACAAAATGTTGGAGATCGCAGCTCTGACTCCTTTTTCCTTGAAATTTTGCTCTTTAAGTGCTGAAAGAGAAAATTTTCAAGAAAGTTCCACCCATGTTTGATTTGGGGTTGTATTGCAGGTGATACTTAACCCATCTGCACCCCAACCTGTTTTTTCTCCTGGGGTATCCAATGCCCCCTTAGATTATGGGCCTAGCTTCACGAATCAAGCTGTGAGCAAGTACCATCACAAAGTGAATTGGTAACGTGGCCATATGAGCATAGGATAAGCACAAAAGAGAAAAAATGAAAATTACAAAGAGAAAGTTGACTATAACATATGATTGCTAGTCTTGCAGGTATACATTATCAGGTAAAATGGCACAAATTTTGTGCATCCAAGTAGCCAGGATAAAAGAAAAATTTGTGCCTTGGAACTGAAAATATGAACTCTTCCAGTAACATACAATTCAATAAATCGAACAACAGAAGTGAGAAACTAAAATAAGACAAAGGGGAGGAAACTTACAGGTCTCCCAAATCTTGATGCTTCTGGCACTTTAGCTCTACGGTGACCAGGATAACCTTCATGAAGACAAAACATTGTCAAACTAGTGACAAAAACTACACACACATTATTAAAAACTAAAAAGTGAACCAGTGTCTATCATGACTGATTGGGAGATCAAGGGCTGCTATTGATCATGTCAAATAACTCCTATGAATGACACATAACAAAAATGGATTAATGGACTTTGACTTGCTTTTGTCTGTACACAAAATACCATAATCTAGCAAGGTTATGGAAAACTTAAAGACATAAAAAAATACCAAGGAAAAGTAGCCTGAAATTTTGTCAAGATCTAAACAACAAGCTTTGTCAAGATCCATGTTATACTACCAAACAGCTTATGAAAGCTCAGGCATTTTCTTCAGCATTTAGCATTCACATGCAGATATTGGGATCCACTAAATCAGACAGGCAGTTTTAGACTGGGTCATCACAATTTCACAATGTTATGCAGCAGATGCTTGTGTAAAAGGTTTAATCCAACCAAGTACTTGTTTGTGGGGATATTACATCTAAATAAAAATAGATTAATGCAGTAGATATGCAAAAACATAAGTTAAAAATAGGTGGATCACAGTCAACGTCATGTTCTTGTATTCTAGTTGACGCACTAACGTGTCATACTGTGTCCTAACAGATCATGCAAATGATCAGCCTTCTGAGCTAAAGCACAAGGGAAACAATAATAGATTACACATTTCAATCAGAAAAGTTCAAACTCATATACTTAAAGCAGCTGAAGAGCTTCGGTACTGACCAGTAAATAAAACAAGCCCATCCTTCGATACTCTGGCAAGTTCAGGAAGAGTCTTATTGAGGTATTTTGGGGACAGATAGTCCAATGCATCTGAAACAATGACAACAGAAAATGACTTTGCCCTGTATGGCAGAGGGAACTTGATATCAGCAACACGGACTAGGCCCTTGTGCACAAGTGACTTGCAACTGTTGTCCACATCTTCCAAGTCATATGGTTCCACACCCCAAGCTTCTGTATCATCTTCTTTCAGCAGTTTAGAGACAACTGCACATGTATCAGGGCCAACATGCAAAACATTGTGCATGCCATCACCATATGCCTTTTGCAGAAGAGGCAATGCTCTCAAAACTTCGGATGTGCATGAATGGTCACCTGCTAAGAAAAATGCATCTTAGAAAAATGATAAGAATCCGAGGCACATGGGAGCAAGAAGAGTAAAGTACGTAGCATCTATCAGGGCTTGCTGTGCAGTGACAGGATCTCTGGAACCTAATAATACTTATAGCAACTGAAAGTTCATTAATCTAAACTACGTTTTTTGTGCAACCATATAGCTCTCAAATTTGAAATGGAAGGCAAGTAGGCAACCATAGTGAATATATGTTTAGAAACCAGGTACACTGATCATGCAATGAATGTAATTTCCATCCTCCAGTTGTGTAGGAAATCACAAAGCAATAATTGACAGACAAAATTTATGCAGTTCTGAGATATAACTTCCCTATGGCAGAAAACCATGTAGCAACTTTGCATTTCAATAATATATGCACCAAGGGGTAAGGATCAAACCTCCCTGAGCCCTTTAATCCAAAAGGAATAAATCTATAGGATGAATGGTAGATGAAGAATGGCTTACAA
>JAANDH010000067.1:223415-251867 GCA_011799765.1 Nymphaea thermarum
TATATATATATATATATATATATATATATATATATATATATATATATATATATATATATATATATATATATATATATATATATATATATATATATATAAATGCAGTAGGAGGATTGGCATTATTTTTAGGAGCCTTTATATATATACACACACACACACTAGAGAGTAAGCATGAGGAAAGGCACCAAGAATGCATCATTCCCCACATGACCCTGTTGGGCTGTCCAATTTCTCACAATCGGATGGCCCTTTCTTATTAAAAAAAAAAAACATGACGGCATGCAGGCCTCAACAGACTGCACGGAGCCTCCTACAGATGCCATTGGAGACCGCCTGGCAGGGCAGCGACAGTGAGGACACTATGGATGCCATGCCAGGCTGTCTTGCCTTCCCCTGTTGCAAACCAATTTACCCAAATAGCAAACTTTTCTTGCAGGGTGAGGCTGTCACCTCCGCCTATGGTGTGCGTTGGGGGAGGTAAGGTTGCCTTTTACAAATTTTTTTTACATTTCCTTGTGGGGGGAGGCCGTCAAATTTTTCTTTTTAGTTTTTTTGTCATTATGGGCGGTCCGATTGAAAGCAATCGGATGGCCCAGAATGTGTTGTCTGAGAGATGATGCTTACAAGGTGTCTTCCTCAATTTTCCTACACACAAACAGAGAGAGACATATATGAGAAAGAGAACATTTCTTGGCCATTTATTGACGAAGGTACTGGTAAAAGACAATGTTGAGAAATAGCACTCACTTCATGGTCCATATATTTAGAATTTTAGATATACATGAGTGAGAACATGGATCAGTGGACAGTGGCTCATAAAAGCGTACTGCTGTTAGAGTGATGGACATTAGATACACACACTTTTTGATAACTTATCTTTTGGAGAAAACCATTTCAGATGCACATAATTTTAAATCTCTCTCTTTCTATTTTTCTCTCTCATGCAGGAGCGCATATTGGATCCTCTCATGTTCCAAGCTTTAAAAAAAAAATAAAACAATAAAAAATACATATTGTGCAAACGTCTAATGCTATTTGCATTTTGCAGTTTAGATGAATCATCTTCTACAAACATTATGAGAATAAGCAAGTTGAAACTGCATAAGCTACAAGCATGACAATGCATAATAATGAAAGGCAGGCATACCATCATATCTCAACAAAGCTTCTCTGTCGCTACTACCAAAACCACCTGTCAATACCCAAAAGTTTAGACACAATAAAAAAATGAATATGATTTATACCAATATAGTATCTTCTAATTCAATTATATGGATCAAAGTGTGTAATCAGAAGATGGGTTCCTTTGTGCATGTAGCATGCACATAAAATTGCCAAAAGTGTTGCTGGTAAATAAAATAACTCATAATTGGAAGCTGCCAAGAGGAGCCCTTGAAGAGAATTTTCCACAATATATAAGATTTTTAACAAAGAAAAATCATAAAAGAAAATGACACTCCCAGTTGTTTCTGCAATTTTTACGACTTATCTCAGCAAAAGCCAGAAGTTCTTAAGAAATAAAGATGGGTACAGTTATGAGAGCCAAACCTGAGCTACTGTAAGAATAGGCAATGAGAAGAAAAGCTCCCTGCAAGTATTAAAGAGAACAATGAGTGCATCTTTTACTCTACCGAGAAATAGAGAGTCAGTATTGAAGCCGCTACCATCCTTTAAAAGAAACAAACCATACCAGGAGAATCAATCCAACAGATAACATAGAAGAGGACCGGGACTTCTGATGAAAAGTATTTGTCAATGGTACGGTGGAGCTATCAGCAAAGCGTCTCGCGCTAGGATTTACTGACCTCCTCGACATAATTCCTGATCAACGAAACCTACACAGTCTGAAACATTACGTTTGAAACGGTACCCAAAACAACATCAGTGGAGCAAACCGACCGAATAATCTTGGCACCGACAAGAACTAAAACAGTAAAAAGAAACCAAATGGTCCAAATAATGAAAATCCTATCATCATGGAAATACTTTTGAACTAAATCAGCTACCCACATCATTCCCCGTGGATCCTAGCGAAAAGCTAGAAGAAGCCGCTGACGACACAATCGAACATCAAAAGGAAGTGAAATTTGCACGATGCACGCACAAGCTAAAAATGCTTCAGAATACACTAGTAACAAAGAACAACGCGTGCTACTGCCACGAAAGCTAGGGATCCCTCGAAATTTCCCAGATCTACAACTCATTTTGCAACCGAAAGCTAAAAAGCAACTAACGGCGAAACCGCTCCTGTGATGAGAAGAAAAAGGCAGGACGGGTCGTGCGAGAGAGGCTACGAACTACGAACCGCCGGAGAAACAGCGAGACACGAGAATTCATGCGACGATAAAGAACAAGAAGAAGCAGAGGAGGAGGATGCTGAGGTACCTGGTGTAGGGTGTAAGAGAATCGGCCGTGGATCGGGCAGATCTGGAGGCGAGCTCTGTCACTCGCTCTCTCTCTCTCGTTCTTCTTTTATTTCTGCGGGATCTCACAAACGCCGTTTTTAGAACTTCAAAATAAATTAAAAGAAGACGAGTGTCAGTCAGCAAAACAGCAGCTTAATTCACGGGGAATGTGAAGAAGCGAAAGTTTACGAATCACTTCCTTATTTCTATGGTACAACAAAAAACTCCTAAGCATCAAGCCCTGGGTGCATTCATTGCCAGCTGCGCAAGGCGGCGTCAAGCCGCTTATTTAAAATACAAAAACTCAAAAAGGGTAAAATACGTAATAATTGAAAAGTATGGACGGGCTCATGGAAAACAGATGAAAATATTGGGGCTTTTTGGCGGTTCTGCCTGGTTTCTCGCGGTTAGGTAAAGGGCGGGCGAACGCGGGAGCCAATAGGAAGTCGGGGAGTAGTCATGGCCTGCTTGCCGTCCATCGTCTGCTCGATCCGACGGTGGAGTTTCGCGGAGGCAAAGCACAACCTGGACGGATCCTGGCCGTCGGCTGGGAGTCGGGCTCGGGTGAGATCCCGTAACGGGCTTGCGCCGTCTATAAATAGGGATGGTGGGCATTCTCCGCGACCCTACGGTCCCTGAGCGAGAAGGTCCCCGCTTTCTTCCGGGTCTTGAACGTATGTTGTATTTTCTCTCTCTCTCTCTCTCGTTGTTTCTTTCTGTTGCTAGGTTTACGTTTTTTTTGTTGATGGAGAGGAAGGATTAGGCTTTCCTTTTGTCGTTCTTGTGTTTTCGTTGGGCTTTTTTGGTTGCAATAGATGGTTAGTTGCTTCTGGGGCTTTATTGTGGCGTCTCGCTCTTCGGAGAGCGGTTTTTAGGTCCGGATCTATGTTTTTGGTCGCAAATTAGGGTTTTGGGTTTCTTTGTCTTGTCTCTTGTTCTAATTTTTAGGGGTTTCGTTGTATTGGGTCGATATTGTGAATGTGATTACATATGCAGTCTCTTGGGTTTCTGTGTATGTACGGGGTCTTCTCACCCTCCTCATCCTTACTGGGATTTGGTTGTGTGCAGCATCTCCTTTTCTTTCTGAATAGATTAGGGTTTCGTTCATCGCTTTCCCTTTTCTATCCTTTTTGGATTTTTTCCTTGGGGGTTTGGGTGCAGTGGAGAAAAAGGAGGAGGAGGAGCCTGAGGATCGGTGACTAGTTACGTCGTTTTTTTCTTTTTTGGTTTGTTATACCTTTTTCTTTTTTTGGCGATCCTTTCTGTTAGAATATTGGGTTTCATTGTTGCAAATTTTCTTATTTTCTCCATTGTCGTGTTTTTATTCCTGTAGTTTTAATGCTCTATTTACGAGTTTTTGGGTTTTCCATTCACCGCCGTTCTTGTTTCATTTTTCTTCACCGTATCTGATACGCTAGTAGGGTACTTTCGTTTGACAACTTTCCCGTTGCTTACATTTAAGTTTGAGGCTTATCTGTCGTTGTATTCTGATTTATTCTGGTATGTTCCTCTCTTGTGGTTCACTAATTTACATCGATACATGCCAAACTACTGTACAACAAACGGCACTCAAAACCGCCGATGTTTTTTTGCTTCCGTGGTTTCCTTGGTCACTTTGTTGGGTTGAAAACATTTATAACCGGAGATAGAAAGTAGGAGATTGTGTGATAACTGTTGTCCGTTGTCTTTCTAGATGGCTCGTACCAAGCAAACCGCCCGTAAGTCCACCGGAGGAAAGGCTCCCAGGAAGCAGCTTGCGACCAAGGTAATGCTTTGGTCTACAACGAAATGTTGAACCTTTCTCTTTTTTCCTTATTTGTTCGATCTCTTAAACTCTTTTCGGCTTTATTTTCAATAGGCTGCTCGTAAGTCGGCCCCTACAACAGGAGGAGTGAAGAAGCCCCACCGCTACCGTCCTGGAACTGTTGCTCTTCGGTATGCTTTTCAAGTTTGTCCTGTTGGATTATTGCCTTCTAAACTTGTGCTATTTGCAAGTTATGTTTTTTGTTGTTCTGTCGCTTCGTTTAGTGGAATTCGCGGTAAACTCCTGCTAGTTGCAAGTTATGATTTTTGTTGTTCTTTCGCCTCTGTTTAGTGAAATTCGAAAGTACCAGAAGAGCACGGAGCTCTTGATCAGGAAACTGCCATTCCAGAGGCTTGTTCGTGAAATCGCTCAGGATTTTAAGGTAAGCGCCTGAGTTGGGGAACTTTCTCTTGTTCGCTGCTCTGCAATTTATGTTCGTCTTAATGAGTTATGGCAAATTTTGTGCAGACGGATCTGCGTTTCCAAAGCCATGCTGTTCTTGCGTTGCAAGAGGCTGCGGAAGCTTACCTCGTGGGGCTCTTTGAAGATACCAACTTGTGCGCCATCCACGCCAAGCGTGTCACAATCATGCCGAAAGACATTCAGCTGGCACGGAGGATCCGTGGGGAGAGGGCTTGAGCTGATTTAAGGGCCTCTATTTTGTTCAGAAGTGGAGCTCTACCATCATTCATGGTGGGATTAGAACTACTGATTTCTAATATGGTACTTTGTGGGTCATATGAAAACTTTAGGCAGGTGTTTTTGGCTTTTTACTAGTTGTGCGTCTATATTCATGATGGATAATGGTGATTAGAATGTTTTTGTACATAAACCGCCTTTCTATGTAGGCGAAAGACCTTGTTTCGGTGATGACATTTATTAGTTAATCGTTTGTGGTATTGAGCTCCTTATGATTGTGTGCCTTCTCGTTTTCTCACATGCGGAAGGGTCGAAATGCATTACACTGACTCGATTCTTTCATGTTCTTGAAAACAAACAAGCAATCGCTCTGGACATGCTGAAATATGGAGCTTTAAGATTCGTTTTAATCGATTTCTGTGGTAATGGATAGTGTAGGAGATCACCTGAATTATTCAAATTGGAATGCTACTTTCAAAATGGATCGTGCATTCACAAGTGCACCTTGAACTCGAGGATTCACAAATGCGTGTTGAACTAGATGATAAATTCAGTTTCACTTCCTTGGAAGGTGTCAGGAGTGGATTGGTAACTGTAAGAAATGTGTTTCCTCTTTGAGAGTGTCGATCTTGTGAAATTTTTAGATAAATGGGCTGTACAGTGTGGAACCTTTGTCAGTTTTATGACTCGGAGGATGGTGTCTATGTTTAGGGTTAGGGATGATTTCAGGTTCCCTAGCTTTGATGTGTAGTCAGTAGTGGCAATCTGCGAGATGTTTGTCCTTTGAAATATGGGAAAAAAAAGGGAAGGCGAATATGAACCGTTACAACACGCTGGCATCGGTCATCAAAGATTATAGGGAAGGCAAGTTTACTGCTGCTATTCTTTGGCAATACCTGGTAAGTTTTTTGCAAAAACCATAGAGCTTCAGGTCTTTTGGTTTTAGGTTGCCAGTAAAATCTTAATGCGGTTTTAGACAAAGCGAAAAGATTGTGATCGAATAAGCTTAATCTGGGGCAATCTAATAGCTTCCGTAAACACTTTGGACTCCTGCAGGCTACAACAACCATGTTGTCGTACGCCCAAGGTATCATTTTTTTTCTAATGATCCCAAAACAAGGCACTGATTGCAGAAGACGTTACTGTTTTCTCTCATCATGACGAGTGGACCAGAAGGCCACAACGTCGCCGTTGGGGGATCGACGACCTCACTGCCGGGCAAGCGTCCACCCCACCCCCCCAGTGGCCGTCGTCCTGCTGCCAGGACAAGATCGCCGGACCCTTGCCCTCCATGAACATGCAGCGATTTAACGCTCACTCGGGCCACGAACAAGCAGCGATTTAACTTTGGTGCTTCTCTCCTGCAATGCCCCTTTCATCATTGAAACCCGTCGATTCACTTCCTACTCTATTGAACTAAAAGGTCAAAGCAAGATGGACCCAATATAAAAAAAAAAAAAAAAAAAAAAGTAAACAAAAATGAACGATCCAAAACGTGAAACTGCAGCCCATATTGAAATCGGTGACTGAAACATGGCAACGACGAAGCATCGGCGAGGTTTCGTTGATTGCAGTGTTGGGCAGTGAAAAACCATCGAGACAACCAATATCCGGTGAAAACGGTGACACTAAGCCTCAAGTGCACGCGGTAAGAAGAACCACAAGTGTCGGCACAAAGTTCAACTCCAATCAACAAAACGACAAGCTTAAACCCGATTTCAACTATGAAGAATAATTCGAATCATACTCTCAACACGAACTGCCGGTAATCATCTATGTCAGAAACTAAGTTTTGAATTAGAAAAATTAGTTGTTTTGGAAAGAGATTAACCCAGCGGATGTCCACCAGCTAGTTCAGAGTCGCCGACGCCTTTGGCATCCACCAGCAAGGCTGCCCCTTACCGGTGCTTCCTCTTCAATTTTTTTTTTTTTCTTTTCTATCTTAATATTTTATATGAGAAAGCAGTTTTCTATGAATTAGATGCAAAAATTAAGGGTCTTGTGCAAAGTCAACGGTCGCGGAGGGGACAGTTTCCCTTTTGTTTTTTAATCTTCTAAGTTCTAAGAGGTAGGGAAATATGTATCGTTTGCACTTTTTCCTTTCTGTCATTCAACGGGGCTTGCTTGGCCCGCTTCAATGTGTGACCACCACGCAAGGGTGAGCGGAAGGGCCTCTATATGTACGAATTTAGGTTGTTTGCTTGGAAGAGTTGATGAAACTCTGCAACTTGTAGTTTAATCTTCGTTGTCAGATACCCTCTTGCATTGCAATGCTTAAATATATGCCTTATGTCACGGTAATGGTCTGAGCTCACATGATGCTTTCATCTAAGGCATCAAGAAGAGCGTTCAACGATGGCCTGCTTATCTCACGGTTAGAGCTCCCTTTTCGCTTCAGTATGAACTAAACTTTTTGTTATTTCCAAAAACATTATTCCAAAAGAGGATAGCACGACAAGATAAGCTCCACCGATCCAACTCTATGGCAAGATTGGTTGAGGACACGGAGTTTTAATCCCACGTAGTCAACTCGAGCTAGAAATAAATGCAGGAAATTGCTAAAACATCTCAACGCCGGAAGTCATGCTAATAGTTCTCGGAAAGTATGTAAGCACGTAATAAAATAATCAGAAACAGGTTTGTGCATAAGGTCATACAGCAAAATTTATTTCAAAGGAGGATATGATAAGATGTCAAGCGCATCGAAATGGTCCCGAGCAAGAAGGCACGTTCAGCCTTATGAACCCAGCAAGGATCTTTATCCATCCGTACATAATTACATAAAAGAAAGAAGAATGCGAGTCATACAGCACACGCTCATAGCTCTTCTTTATATTTGTTTTTTGCCGGTAGTTAGATGCAAAAACTGTGGTTCTGCAACAACCAAAGGGGCCAAGTTCTTATTTTGTTATTAGGAACAAGATTATGTGAAAATCCCCTCACTTGTTGGTTTTTTAAGGTAGCAAAACCTTCGAATTAATCACTGCATGCTTCAGCAGCTTTTATTACAACGGGCCGGGGAATGTGCCATTCTCTCTCTGCTCGTTCCACTTCTCAATCTGCACACAAAATGATCATACATAAAATAATCAACACGGCATAAAGAAGTTACGTGACAATCAAGGAGATATATATACAAGATTCTTTCAAATCAACAAACTTCTATGGGCATCATACATGGACATGTGTGGTACAAGTCATGCAGACAAAGATATAGACCTGTGTGGGTTAATTAAATCAGCAGCATTAACTTGATTGAAATGATCACAATCTTTGAAAAATAATCACGTTTACGAAAGTTTATAATTACCCGTAGCCTTATAGGGATAACTTAGGTCCTCTTTTTGCTTGTTTTAGTGCCAAGATAAAAATTCATAATTAGTAAGGCAACAATACTGGCAAATAGGAGCTTTTGTGACCTCAAAAAACTTTACACATTCAAATAATACCACCTTCACAAGGATGCAGCTATTTGCAAAGTTTCTAATGTTTCTATACAGAATGCTAGTCGGAGTATATGTATGACTAGGATGTCACCACTTCTAATCAATTCAATGCTGCTAAACATTTTCCTTTTTCTCCTGTTGCCTTTTCCATGCACGACAATGCTAGACAAGAATCGACAACCGCATACACATGTGCACATGAATGCATGAAGGCAAGACATAGGAGGCAAAACATTTGACATCCTAGGCCAGTGATTTGCAAGTGACAGCAACAAAGATATAGCAACAAGAAAGGCAAAAAATAGTAAATGATGATAATCGATTGAAAAGTTTTTGAATTCAAAAGGGCCGTAAACGGAAGAAAGCAAAACAATGAAATGAAAAGGAAAAGGCGCAAATGGTTTATGTCTAGGACTACCTAAACAAGCTAAAGAAAAGGGATAACTAGGCTTGAACAGAAGTTGTGGCTCAATGGCCTGACTGAGCTGGACAATGCTTGATATCGGCCCAAGCCAAGACGATTCAAGTCATTTTTTTTTCTCAAAAATATACAAGAGGACCAAGCAATATTTTGAACATGTAATGCCCTCAATAGAGCATAGATGCTACAATACCAACATTACTTTGTGAAATATTAAAGAAAAAACTGTTTTCCTGTTATAAGTCTAGTCAAGCTTCAGTGAGCAAGTGTGAGGTCATCCCAGCTCCAAGTTCAGTTTATGAGATAAACCCTAACTCATTTATTATGTGACTCGAGCTTGAGCTGAGCTTTAACTGGGTCGAACTCCAGGCAAGTTTGAGTTACTCGATTTCCTTAAATCAAGCTCAGGTGTAGGAACTATGAGATTCGAGTTCAAGCGTTAGTGTCATTCAAGCATGAGATTTCACAAAATCAGATTCAAATTTGAGCTTGTTTGAAGTTTTAAAGTTTTGTACAATCCAGATATGATTATAACATATTTTGCGTTTCTTCCCTATGTGTGTCTGAGATACTGAATAGATACCTACAGTGGCTCACGTAATGGAACCAAACTGTAATGAGTGTGGTATTTCATGCATGTACATACCAAATAAGAATATTAAAATTCTTCTTCTGAAAAAAAGTGAAGCTAGCATCTTAATTGCAGATTATTTAACACCGCTATATGAGTAGTACACATTTAACAAATCTAAGGAAAAAATAATGCACGTTACTCATTGAGTAAAACAAAAATGTCAGTGCAATAAAAAGATCAAGGGTACAGAAGAAAGTGAAGTTAGAAGTAAGATGTTAGCTGTAGACTACTTTGTGGAGTTTGTGGTCCACCACTGTCACAATGCCAAGATATTTGGCATGGCATGGGACACATCACGCATGGTAGGTGGAAAGTATATGTGACATAATTGATCTGTATGTATATTGTATAGATAATATATAGTGAAAGTCAACTTGAAGATGCTTGGTTGTGCCATAAACTTATGCCCAAACTGGCATGTTTAAATCTCGACCCTAGCACCTGGAAATGTTCATGTTAACTTATCATTGACCTTAAAATTGCAGTATGACACTAGAGGATAGTTAAACATTGAATCAAAATTTTGAAGCCATAAGGCCCATAACCATCATATGCATTTGCGCATTATGGGCTTCAGGTGCCAATGCAGGATCGGAAAGTTTTGAAACAAAAAGTAGGGTACGAGCCTCACTGATGCAGGCCATTACTTTTTGGTTCTGAGCCTCACAAACTCAGGTTATGAATCAACAAAGATTTTCAGCAGACTAACATAGGCAGCAATCCAACAGCAATTTGAAAGGTTATCAAAGAAAAAGCACAGCAATGCCACCATATAAGGAGGTAGTAAGAAACACGTTTAAACAAAATTCAAGATAATAGCATACCCATTCACCAGGGCAAAGAGATCGATAATACTTTGCGAACTTATCACACTCAGCAGCATCTTCTCCTTTTGCAGCTATGCACCTGCAATGTACAATTTATTGATCGATAACATGACAAAAGATCTTGTCCTCAAGCAAGCCAGCACAATTCAATCGGCACATTAAGCAATTAATTGTGTGAACCGACAAAAGTGAAACTGGATGCAGGGAAAATAACAAATGGTCTACAACTCTACATAACTAGCTCACCTGTGATACTCAATATAGCGGGTAAAGCAGTGTCTTGTTTGGTTTGTTGTAGGAAACCGGAAGTCTGCTGGTGCTGTCTCAACCTGAAATTCAGACTTATAGTTGCATTAATATTAAGCAATGACTGGCTTGAGAATAAATGATAATTAATACATTGAAGACTGTATTATATTACCTTGATAACTGGCGCTGAATCATCAGTTTCTTGTGGCTCAGAATCATCATTACTTTCATCTGCAGAAACATCATCAGGATTTGCTATAGTTATTTCTGTGACAACATCAGCAACAAGATCAGGTTTCTCTGCTGATACTTCTGGAGCAGCATCTGCAGCAGCAACAAGATCAGTTTTCTCCATTGCTACTTCTGGAGTAGTGTCAACAGAAACAGGAACAGGTTCCTCTGTAGCTATTTCTGTAGCAGCATCAATTTTATTTTCTTCCATTGTTTCTATGACTGCATCTACTGCTTTCTCTTGATGCTCGTTCTCCTGTAGTATATGTCAGCAATCAGAAGATCAGAACAAGTACCACTACAATGCTAGCACAAAGTAAATAAATCATGGGGAAAGAGTACGAGATGAACAAGATGATACTTCCATAAGATTGGATACAAATGAGCAATTTGGAACTAAGTCCCCATGTTAATGTTAGTATATGTGCTAGCCTGGTGTACTTATTTTGAAGCTGCTATTTAAAGGTGGCAGGCCGCAGGGGTAACAGGTCCAGATACTAACTGAATTATATATGACCCTGATTGGTTGAATTTTAGAAAGAAAACAAAATGGGATCATACATGTTCTCATAGATATTCAAACTGGATCACATGTAAATTAGGTGGAGTCGTTGATGCATTTTCTAACAAAAAATTCAGACCAACTCCAAAGCTTAACATCCAAACAATTGGATTCTACTGGATATAGAAAGTGCTGGTGCCAGGTGGTATGGCCATGCCTCTTACACAAATACACATATCGATAAGATTCCTGATATAATTTTTGGGTACAAAAAAATAAATGTCATACAACAGAATACCTGACTTATCTTCACTGCACCAGCACCAGAATCAACAGTAGGCTTACGCGGATCTTGCACCACGAAATAGTCTTCAAGAAGAGTTGGCTGCAACAAGCATGAAACAAAGAAATTTAATAAGAAAGAGCGCCTAATTGTCAAAACGTTGACTAACTGTCTAGTTCCAAGTTTCCAACTAGTTGGTTGAGTTGGCTGTCAACCCTGTGTCTCAAACCAAATACTAGCTGGTCAGACTAGTCAATTAGTTAGCCTATTGTTGGTCGCCTAATTAATCGCTATCCTATAAATATAGATATGTGTATTGTATGTATGGATCTGTATGTTTCTGTATTTATTTCCATATAAATATATGCATTTATTTATTTATAGTCACCCTACTTGAACTGGGCCAGAACAACTAGTCCCAATTAGTCATTTTCTGAACTTGTATGACTTGTGTCCAACTACTTATTTTGCGAGAGAGAGAGAGATTAACATGGTTGATCTTCGATGAAAGAGCCTAACATTTGAACAAACAAGACACAAATGTCTAAATTACATAACAAGGTATGCACATGCAAATTGGATGGACATAAGAATAAAAGGACAACTCAATTAAAACTTAAAAAGTCAGTAAATTAAAAGAACTTCATGGTGAAAACAACTTTCTTAAAAGGAGTCATAATAGGAATTTATTTTTTTGTTTGATTAAGTTAACCTTTAAGATTGACGGTGGCAATACAGGGCATATTTAGAGCTCTCGAATGCAAAATGCAAATCCCAAAAAGTGGTAATATGCAGGGACTATATTAGTAATTTAGTAGCCAACGGTTTGCAAAGACTTGTATCCTGGAAGTACTCTTCAACACAAATAAAAATATAGGAAAGGCACCTAAGTGGCTTTCAATACTAATTTCGTTTTTGTATGGTAGAGTATCTTGATTGCAAATGCCAGAGGAAGGGCCTAAAAGCTGGAAGCAGTACAAGAGCCAGAATAAGAAAATGTGGTTTCAATTCTTTAGATTTCAGGGGAGTAGGTATCGTGCAGAAAGTGATGAGGAGATAACATGGGAAGAGATGAAAAAGCATAGGCGTTCTGATCCAAGTAAGAGCAAAAAGCGTAACAAAGTTGATATCCAAGCTCAATTTAAAAAAACATAAAAGCTCATGGGTGAGGAAATTCTCAAGAATCTCAACTGAAAATTAGACACAATTGAGAACAACTTCCTCTTCTTCTTTCCAAACGAGGATTCCTACTCACTCTAACCACTTATGTCAGCCACAATTTCGGTTTTAAAACTCAAAAGAGTTAGTTGATAGAGTACAGTTAAATGCTGAGGCAAGAAGAATGAGCATGACGTGGAGGGTGAAAATCTGTACAGAAATAGAGCATTAGTTCCTTTGAGTGAACAACAGAAAACCCAATCTTATAGCTGCCTACTCACAGAAACTAGCCTTGCCTAACAATTTCATGTGGCAATATAGGTCAGTGGTTATCATTTATCTAAATTCATGATCTAGACAATCTAACATGTAGTATCTCTTCCAAAAAATTGTCACATTCAAGAATGACTGGTACAAACAGTGTCCGCCACATTTGTCGGTCTTTGGTAAATAGACAAAGGCACAATTACTAGTATAAGATACATATCATATCCAGACAGACATTAGATTCAGAAACAGTTACTTCCAATAACATGAACAAGATAAATCCATCTTGGTTAAGTGGTTAAAATTAATGGTAGCAAAAAATTTGAACTAGCTTGTTTCTTCAAAGTCTCATGAGGACCACCTCACCTTATGTTCATAGCAAAATTAGAACATTGTGTTTGTTTTGGAAATTCATTCCGTGCTTTTAGTCCATATCCTAGATAAACACCATGCAGATTTATTTTGCAATACAGATGAAAATATCAGTTTTATTCTTCTTCCAACTCAAGCAGTATTTCCTGTTGAAGCTCTCTAGCAATGATAGAGGTCATATCAGGTCTGAGGAAAAACCCATCACAAGTTGAATTAGAAATTTTCCTTATCTTTTTCTCTTCCCTTGTTTACACAACCGAGGATTACCTGCTTGTAGATTGAGCCTCAG
Source organism: Nymphaea thermarum (assembly GCA_011799765.1). Classification (NCBI taxonomy): domain Eukaryota; kingdom Viridiplantae; phylum Streptophyta; class Magnoliopsida; order Nymphaeales; family Nymphaeaceae; genus Nymphaea; species Nymphaea thermarum. The sequence continues at coordinate 236,943 of JAANDH010000067.1, forward strand.
AAGAACTCAGATATTGCGATTTGACATTGTAATTGATCCATTGGCATGTTTCAACAGAGATTCCATTATCCAAGATCTCCCTCTATTCAAGGTTCAAACGCATCCCCAGAGAAATTCAGATAAAAGAAAATCATTAGCACATGATTTCTCTTTTTCTGACTTCTGGAAGAGCGTTCAATTACGCTCATTATCAGAGGACGAAGACCACCGGTTGAGGTGGAATCAACACACCTCACTAGAACAATTCAATCCTAAATTTAATGTGAAAAATAGAAGAGAAATCATCTAATAGAACTGCATCGGTCGATTCAATTGGAAAAAACACGCAAACTTCAGATCGGCACAAGACTTTGCGGGGAAACCAATCTCGAGACGTAAATGCCGTCCTCATGACACAAAAAATGTCAGGATCGCGGCAGGGACAACGTGCCAATCACACAACACATACGGACTGTTGAGAGAAAAAGAGAAGGGGGGAGGGTACGACTCTCATTAAGCTCTGCAGATCAGAATGAAAGCACCCCATTTTCTACGGTTCCCTAAAAATAGGAATGAGGACAAGCAACGGAAAAAGGAAGAGAAAAGCATAAGGGTTCATCTAGAGCTCGGTAGATCTGATTGGGAAGCAAGGCCGTACCTTGTTATCGGCAACCTTCTGCTCCGCTTCCGCCATTGGTGGCCACTCTCTCTCTCCCTCTCCACCACAAGGCGGCTTTACTCTGACTGAGAGCAACACGAATCCGAGAAGAACGGCGAAGAGGAGACCTCCACCCTCTCCAAAAGAATAATAATCAAATAAAAAAAGATCCAACGGTCTCCAGGAGATCGCCCCCACCCACCCTTCTAGGCAGAGAATCTTGCCCTAAACCCCTGCACTATTTCCCCCAAATCCCATAAAACTCTCTCCCCAACTCAGTATTTCTCCAGAACCGCCTCTGTTTTTAAACTGCTCCGGTTGTGTCTTATATAATATATTCATCTCTCTTCTCTGATTCAGCAATTCCAAAGTTTTTTTCTGGTTTGAGTCTGATTAAATGAGGAAAATGATCCTTTTCTTTTCATGCTTATAAATACTCAAAGTGATGTTGTGTAAGAAAGAGGGATTGCTTGTGACATTGAAATCGACCTCGATCAAATTCGGACTAACCTTTTGTTTCGTATTATTATCTCAATGTTATAGAAAAGTACAAACTAAATTATTTGTTTCGTATCTTTTTTAATCATACTTATTTTGCAACCAGCCTACGAATTAATTTATTAACCATCGAAGTTACCAAATGGTATAAATTGACAAGTGGCGGTGTTAGAATTTAGGCTTCTTTTAACCGAAAAAGAATTCTATGCGAGAAAATAAAAAAGTAACTTGTAAACTCCAAAGCTTACAGGTCGTTTCTAGGTTTTTAGGTGTTTGTATGACATAAAAACACTATTTATTTTGTGAAAAAGTAGTTTCGTAAAATTGTATTTTCATATGAAGATAAAAAGCCTGGAGGTTTATCACCGAAAACTCAATTTCGGTAACCCAAAACAAAACTTGATTTTCTAAGTACTCGATATATTTCAGTTGCTATCGTATACCAAACTTTGGCAAACATATATACGTCTACCATGATTTCCTGCTCAGTTCATGCGACAAAATTCCTTTCTTTGATATTTAAAAGCTTGCTGGTCAGTGATGTACTTGCTTTCCACTTTTCCATGTCAATATAAGTTTGGACCATGTGGCTTTTCATCAGGTGTCCATCTATTTCTTGTGTATAAATTATTCAAACAAATGAAATACATATATATATATATATATATATGACAAATAGCAACTAGAACCTTACCTACCAAACTTAATGGGAATTTTTTAAATAAATCAAATGGCGGAGATTAAGTTATAATTATAAAAATCAATTTTTTTAAGAGTCTAATATGTCCTTTTCAAAGGAGACAAGACATTTCTTTTAAGGAAGCTCATTTGTTTTGTTCTTTGAAGGGTAATTTTGACTCCTAAAAAATAGTCTAATTTTTATATTTACAATTTAATTTCCACTACTAATCTCATTGGAACTGACAACCCAAATGATTCCCATCAAAGTATGGTACCTTTATAGCTGAATGGTTTTTTTATTTATTTTTTATTGCCAAAAACTATCATAAAATGTGTATTTGCTTTGACCGGTTGCTTGGCCATACTTTTGAGTAATGAAATGCATCTTTTGCAATAGTTTTTAGCGATACAAATAAAACAATAATAATCATCTTGTTACAAAGGTAGTCGGCTATATATATATATATATATATATATATATATATATATGGGAATTCACTATTGTCGGGTGCTAGATGGTTAAAATGTAAAAACCAATCACTAAACAACAGTCACTAAATTAGTATAGCATAGTTTATGATGCAACCGATAGTTTTATGATGACTTTAGTTAGTGACGATCTGTGGTCCTTATAATGATAATTTTTTATAATCTAATAACTATCTAAACATAGCAGCATTGAATTTTCCTATATACATGTACCAATAAAGATTTTGTAACATAACAGTTATTAAATATTCAACTGAACTTGTTTCTTACAAGCATCATCCAAAACTTATTTTCTGTCGTGCAAACATAAACCAGATTCAAAAGAGTGAAAAAGCCAAGTTTTTAAGGTGTCATCTAAATGCCTCTTAGCCAAATTAAAAGTTGGAAGTTCTGTAAATTACAAAGTGTAAAAAAGAGGAAAAAATGGACTTGGCTTTTGGAGAACCGGCATGTTTATGACAGAGTCCTATGGCTTCAAGAGCCTGGTCGAAGAATATCGAATGAAGCTTAGCAAGCTAGTTTTTGCTATATAAAGCTTTCGCTGATGAGAAGAAAAGATCAGTTTCTCTTATTTTGATCCAGAGCCCCGGTTCCATTTTTCTGTTCCTTCCTGTTCTTTCTTTTCTGTTTCATCGTCAGAATTACAATTCTACTGTTTCCGTTTGTTCTTTAATTAAATCCATTCAATCAAAACATTCAAAATATGAATCCACAGATGGGTTAGTATCAGCTACTTCAGGTCAGTTCAGTCCACTAAAAATCACTAGCAACTTCGCTTTCTCTGCACCAGTCTGTGTATCAATCTTGAATGCGCTACAAACCTAAAGGAAAAAAACAGCTTCACCTTGTGGAAGAGTTGGAAGAGTGACAATCAGCCATGCTAGCCTTCTTGGGTGGCCTTAACAGTAGTCATTATGGCTCCACACTGTCCTGTACTTGACAAAAGAACTGCTCGCTTTAGGAAATTGCTGTTCTTTTACTTTATTAGTACCGAAGGCGTTTATTTGAAAGACCAGGCTTGGAATTTATCGTTTGTCTGATTCAGCAACACCGAGTGTTATTCGGCCTGGAGCTTCCGGTTGGTAAAACAGGAAAAGAGGAATAGCTATTTATTTTTCACTGTTTGAAGCACATGGAGCTGGCTATTCCCCACGACAAATTTGCCAGATGAATAGGACGAAGGACCTGGTCATCAACTAGACGAACAGGTTCCATGGTCAGGTACAGCTTGGAAAAGGCACGAAGCTTCTTGAGACATCAGAATCACTTGCACTGTCCTTCGCATATCAAGGTCTGTTACTACTGGCAATGGACAACTATGACAAAATTTTACTTTTAGCACAAAATTCAATACGGAGATACCAAGAATAACTTGTTAACGGTGGATCATCGGCATCAAGGTTTAAGGCAGACTTCGAGAAGGCACGCATGTACATATACAGAGTACATCCAACATCAAGATCAGATGTAGATGAACAGTCAATGCATGTTTATTGAATGCATTTGCAAGAAAATTTTGATAAATGTCGTCAAGGTTACACAGGTAAACGGGGAACTGGACACATACAGCTACTGTGAATCAGAAATGGCCATCTCATGAGCACAAGGGACAATTGACAGAAACGAATGAATAAACAGCATGAAAAACAAAGGATCAATTTCACGAGCTTCTTACACGTCATTGTCTCCACCAATCTATTTAAATCCATGTCGTTCTCTGGTGCAAACAATGGCTGCTCAGACCCAAATGACTTTCCAAAAGCTATCTCCCACCAGTTTACAAATGAAGAACCTTGAAAATTCAAAGAGTCGGTGCTTCCTGCCATTTAGTATCACAGCAGCCAAAAATGTGACAAGTACCATAATGACCTAAAAGGATTCTCCAGATGCATAAAGTACTGGATGCTAGTCGTCAAGAAATTGAACCTATAACAGCATTTATGTAGTGAACATGCTTCCAAAAGCACAGCGTACACCTGCTCTGTAAGTTGGATCTGTAATTTTTGCATTCTGAAGATTTCCAAGAGAAATAAGCAATTGACAGGTGACTGTTCCAGATGTGTGGCTGCATCACTGCAAATGCAGAAGTTCTGAGTCGCATTCTTCATCTAATTTTCGAATCTGGTAGGTGTTCAATGAAATCCTTTAGGGAAAACAATGACAGTGTAGAGAAGAAAAGGATACCATGTGCAAGCAGGAAGCTCCACTCTAAACCGGACCGTGCTCTAGAGCATCTAAGCTTCAATATGAGATTGAGAGAGCCAGATGACTCATATTCATCAGTGACATCTTCAGTAAATACTAGAACTGAAAACAAACATTTTCTCTGAAAACAAAATGATCATTCGTGTCCATGAAAAATGGCATATCAAACAGAATAGGTGATAGTTGTACAACTGCAACTTCCAAAAGTTTTTCCTGAAAGACTGAAACCGTCACCTGAAGACGAGCATGAATAACTCTGTTAGTATCTACCGTTGGAAGTCTTATTTATGATTTCCCTTTTTTCTTCAACATGTCCCCAAAACGCCGTAGCAATGCCTTTTTCTTTTTCTGTGTAGCAGGGGGCATTTTGTTTCCATCCATCTCTTCCAGCTGGGAACAAGTCACGTGGTCATAGTCATCAAAATTCAAAGTTTCTCCATCATCCGTCCTGTTCGGTGACAAATCAGAGATCTTATCTATTGATTCATATTGTGGTTCAAAGTCATCTATTTCTGATATATCATCAGGATCATGGGGATCCAAAATCAATTCTTTGTTTTTAGAATTTTCATTTGGTGAAATACTTAGAGGCCGAGCAGAATATGTTTTAACTTCTGCTGAGGGTACTTCAATGTGTCTCGAATCATGAAGCCCCTCGGCTGATGTTTTAGGATAGTCTGCTGCCCCTTTCGACTTCATTTTTGATGCCCCTTCAATTCCACAGTCTTCTAGCAGCCCTATTTCATTGTTCGGCAACTCATGGTTGACTTCACTTGGCAAACTGCAGCTTCTGTTGGAGTCTTCTACTGTTGCTGCATCCAGCAACTTCATCAGCTTGTCAACATTCTGACGGGATGCTGCTTCACTTTCCTTAAGATATTCATTTTCATGAATTACACTCACCAACTCTCTCTCTACCTCCGATAAGGCATTCCTAAGCCGTGAGTTCTCAACATTAACAACTTCAAATGCTTGCCTGGCTGCACTTGCTTCCACCTCAGCTTGTCTCACGGAATCCATAAGCTTGCATTTCTCTATTTCTGCTAGTCTTGCTCCTTCCTCAGCTTCTCTAAGCGAAATAATCAGTTTGTGGTTCTCTTCTTTCTCGGCGGCAATTTCTTCTTCTGACATCTTGATACAGTTAATAAAACCCATTTCCTTTGCATTCCACGAGGAAGTAGAATCCTCAGCATCTAATCTGGCCCTTTCAATCACCCCCATCAAACGATCGATTTCCTTCCTTGCTTCATTTAATTCTACTTGAACCTCATCTTCTGAGTTACCTGTAGTTGACTTGTACAGCTTTTGTTCAACCTTAAGGCTCTCCGATTCTTTCTGGATAGATTCGAGTTTTGCCTTCACTCGGTTCCCTTCGTTGGTGACCTCATGAAGCACCACCGCCAGATCATCCAGGGCCTTCTTGCTTTTCTCCTCTGCCTCTGTCGCCAACCTAAGCTCATTTCTAAGCGAACTTGCTTCCTCTGCTAGAGCCTGCATGTTTGAAACTGCTAAAGATTCACCTTCTCGTGCATGAAGCGAATCGTTGCGTGATTTTTCTAGCTCCAACTTGAGAATTTCAATAGTTTCACCCATGTTGTGAAGATCAATCTTCGCTTTCTCAAGATGATGGTGAGAAACTTCTTGATCGTTGCTGCCCGGACTGCCTGCTGCCTCCAGCGCTTCCATCTTTTCCTTAAGAGAATATATCTCAAGGTTGGCATCTTGAAGCGACATCTTCGTATCCTCTAGCTGTTCTGTGAGTGAGATCATTGATTCAATTACCTTACTTTCGGATTCCTTGGAAATCTCAACTTCTTCCTCAAGCATCTCGATTCTTTCCTTGCTTTCCCTTAATGAACTTCTGGCCTGAGACTCGGAATCTCTCAGGCTAATAAGCTCGAGCTTCAGGTTCTCCAATAATGTCACTCTTTCAGGTTCTCCCTTTCTTTCCTTCCCTTTCTCGGCTGCCGTCCGAGAATCAGATGCCGACTCTCGAGATTCCGTAAAAAATGCCAGTTGGGCTGATAGATCCTGAATCCTCTTGGCATTTGCATCGGCCATCTTCCTAGCCTCCTCGGCCTGATTCAGAGCAAAAGCCTTTGCTTCCAATGCCACAGACAACTCTTTGGTCGCCCTCTCCAGATCCTGCTTAGTTGCAAGCAATGCTGCAGAGTCCAATGACTGCTGTTTCTGCAGTTTCTCAAGCTCAAGCTGCCAAGCTTGTTCCTTCTTTTGTACCGACATGATGCTTGCCCGCTGTTCATCGACTCTAGGTTTCTCCATCTCAGAATCCTCTTGTACACGCTTCTGTTTTGAGAGAACCTCGCTAAGCCTCAAGTTCGCCTCCTCGGCCATCTTCTTCATCTCCCTGAGCTCTTCAAGAGCTCGTGACTTCGCATCCTCAGCCATAGCCAGCTGATCCTTGGCCTTCTTGAGATCCACCTGGGCCTGACCCAGTTGCTCGTGGAGCACTGACCCTTTCGTCACGGCCCTTTTCTACAGACCGTAGAAGAATTCCATCAAATTGAGCCCCTCCCATCAAGGGACCAAAAAGCAAATGAAAATGGGCTAAGTTCATACCTCAGAAACTGTGCTGCTATTGAGGTGGTTGCTTCTGTTATTGTTGTTTGTGGCGGAGGCGGCGGTGGTGGTGGTGGTAACTTTTGAAGATTTGCGATCTACCAACCTCGCTGATTTATCAGAGGAAGTCTTTGAATGGGTCGAATTCGACCCAGAATCTGGAGATCCCCTGGAGACTCTGCCAACGATCTTAGAGGGGGCAGATCTAGACTCACCAGAAAGCCCATGTACATATTAATCATCAAGAAGCGAAATAAAAAACTCAAGCGGATGGATCCACCATCAAAAATCGATAATCACAAGAACAAACAAAATTGTTCTAGCTTTTGATCGAACATGACTACTTTCTCCAGCTATGCAGAACATGACTAAAATTTCAATGCCCACGAAAAAGAAGAAATCAGAAACCAATCGAGGTCGAAGATTCATACCGTGATTTTGAAGACGACATGTTGAATCCAGGCTTCTCAGTTAAGATGACGAGACTTGGAGTCTGGAATCATGAGAGAGAAGGGGAGAGAAAGAATTTGAGGAGATGAAGAAATGGCGTTTCTGTCCTTCGTCAAATGCCGGAACTCGCGGGTCTCCCGCGCCAACACCAGGAGACAACTATCAGGTTGACCCCCAAAGGACTCTCTCTCCCTCTGTAACGCCTTCAAGATGGGAAGAACTCTCTCTCTCTCTCTCTCTCCCTCTCTGTAACGGCTCTGCCTGATGGGAAGAGTCTCTTCCCCTTCTCCCTCTCGTCACCCGTCAGACGACGAGTATGCTCTTATTCCTGCGCGCCATGTACTCCGCTTCAGATCACAGTTTCGAAGAGATATAAAATCTCGACCGTTCTTGTGAAAACTGAGGCCTTTGGTGGATCCCACCACTCACACTGCCTGCGTCAAGGAGGATTAGATGAAGGCGAGTGAATCTAGGTAACTCAAATCCATTTAAAAACGTGATCCGGAAAAGGAGTAAGGCAACTTCCAACGGTCCACTTTGTATCCCGAACTCGGAGTTGCAAATGAGCTGGAAAATAAAAAATTCAAGACCCACTTACCGAACTCCACCGCATTTCATATGTTAGGTAACATGTTATATTAACCCAACTTCTTTTGATTGGATCTGTATTTAAGTTTGGATTTACATTTAGATGGCAAGATTTTCAACGCTACAGCGAAAATTTTGAAGGGTGGGGTGTCGCAGATTTGGATTTGATTTGTGTGGATCTGAATATTTTTTGTTATTTTTCTTGTTAATAATCCAAATCCAAGTCCAGCTCCTTTACAAATCCTAGAGGTTATCTACCAAAAAAGTCTAATATATAAACCAAATTCAGAAAAACGCTTTGGACCCTATGAATTAGATTTTGGGCTTAAAAAAATTGGGGTGATTACAGATGTCCCTCTTTGTTGCTAAGTTGGTGTTAGCCGTGCTTAGTGGCAAAGATAAACGCCACAAATTTTTTGAACAAAATATGTGTAGAGTGACGTTTAAGGCTTACCCCCTCACCTCAATGAGTTGTTTGAGCTTAAATTACGGATTTAACTCATTACCTCCATGAGTTTGCCCATATTGAATTCGGGCTTAACCCTCCTGAAATGGGTTGCTTTGGCTAGCATTGTAGATTTGACTTCTTACCTATGTGAGTTGCCCTCGTATGGTAGGTTTTACCCTTTACTTGCATGGGTCGCTCCAAAAAGCCCTTGGCCAAACAGCCAAGTTGCGGTTGCTCCAGGTCAAACCCGAACAGTTTAACTTCAAAATTTTCGCCAAATCTTATTTTGGGTTGTTGTTCTATTGGATTTTTTATCAAAATAAAGTATGAAACAACTAGTTTCAACAAAAAAGTTCCATTACTTTTTTTATAGTTAAGTTTTTTTTTCTTTTTTCTTTTCGAATAAACCCAGCATTATCTTCATAACGAAGGAGAAAGCTAGAGGCAGCTATTGTTCGAATCGGTAGTTTTTGTAGAATTACTAGTTTAAGTTCCCATAGCGTAATTTTTTCTTAATTTGCATAATAGGGGTCTAATTTTTTTAAAACATTTCTTCACATCTAAAGTAAAATCTGCCTACAAATTTGATAATTGGGCCTCTTCACCTTAAAAAACATTGTTATTACCAGTGTTATAAAAAATCCAAGTAGCTAAACAAATATTAATATTGCATGATTTTTTAAAAACCAAACAAAGAACATATAAAAAATATTTATTAAAAACTTACTAAAAAGTATTTAAAAGTAAAAATACCACGTAGAAGCCCAGTATTAGCCGTCGAATCATATCAAATTGCCGCCAGTTCTCTCCAAATCCATTGATTCAAACAAGTTTTTATGATGCTGGTTGGCATGGTAGGAACGCCAACGGCACATAATATTGTTCAGAATTTAAAGATGTGAAATCAAAGCTTCAATTAGATATGAATATGCAAAAAAGTTAACAATGTATATTGCACTAAACTTAATATACCATTATTTAATTCGAATCTACTAGGAAGCTGTTTCACCGAACCCAATCTGACCTGAATTTCACGACTTTTTAATTACGGGAATAAACGGAAAGGAACTTTTGTTCATTATCGAAGTAGGTGTTAGGTGTTACTTGTAAGCATCAACTAACCTTCCCTATAGAAGCTTAAGCACGTTATATATTATTTGGTTATAAGTTTTGATCAATATTTTAAACTAATAACAAAGTCGCGATTCTCTATTATGTTATAAGATCAGTGAGCGTCTCAGATCTGTAGATCCAAGATCCAATCCCTTAGTTTAATCGCTTTTGGATGGTACCGTGGATCTGAGATTCATTGTGCCAAAATCTGGATTAGAAGGAAAGATCTCGCGTTTGTTTCAGAAAATAAAATGAGGGAGCGACAGATTCAACACGTGGAAGGAGGTGAGCTGCCCACATCCATATGACTCAGGCACTTCGCTCAGATACGCGACACGTGGGGATGAGTCTACCTCAGGAGGGGCGTCGGTGGCAACGGAGGTCCCCACCGCCTTTCGCCAAAGGGAGATAGTAACACGGAGGATGTTTGCCGGCAGAAAATATCTGCGAAGGCGGAGAGTGAAGAGCCGATCGAAGCAGAAGAATCACTGCAATGGCGGACATAATCATCAATGGAGGTGAAGCCCAAGAGAAGAAGAGCACTTCGGAGGGCTACGAACGTCCCGCTCGCTCTCCTCTCACCTCGGCCGAGGCGTTCCTCAAGGCAGCCATCTCCCTCAAGGAGCAGGTACTGAGCCACTCGTCTTCTTCTTTCTCTGCTTTCCTTCTTTCTTTTGCTTCATTTCTGAACAAACGTCCTTTCTTTCTCTGTGTCTCGCTCTGCGCGCTGTAGGTTGTGAAGGCCACATGGATTGAGCGTGGAGGTCGGACCATCGATCCCACCATCTACACGGGTCTGCTGGGCACGGCCTTCACTTGTCTCAGGACGTACGAGTCCACTGGGAACAAAACCGACTTGCTTCTCTGCTCGGAGATTGTGGATTCGTGTGCAGTTGTTGCTGAGAGTTGGAACAGGTGGGCATGTGTGTGTGTGAGTTATGTTTCCGGGAGGTAATTTGTCTGGATAAACTGGGATATTGGCAAAACAAGATGGCTGATGGTTGCACTTTTTGAGTGAAACATCAGCTTCTGGTTTACGGTGGTGCTGCACCAGTGAGACAAAGCTGGAAATTCCCTTGATGCAGAATGCAGAATCGTGGAATAAAGCTCTTTTTGTTCTTCACTGGAGTTCCTTGAAAATCTGGAACTGTTTCGGCTTTTTCGTCTTCTTTAACAAGTCCGGAAAGCTGAACATCTGGATTCAGAGTTTGTCCGATTTAATTTATCGTTATATGGCCGATGATTCGCTCATGATGAACAGCAGCAAGTGATATTTGTCGTATTAAATCTTGTGGGCCTCTGATGGTCTTTGTACCGACAAAAACCAGTCTTTAATTTTTACAGAGGGGGAAAACGTATCTAGAGGAAGAAGATTACAAATTGAGGTGGTAAATTTTTTCTGTTTTCTTTGGGGTGCAGGCACGTGACGTTTCTGTGTGGGAGAGGAGGGGCGTATGCTCTTGGAGCGGTGGCTGCCAAGTACAGGGACGACCATGAAAGACTTGAGCTGTTCTTGAATCTCTTCAATGAGGTATGTTGGGGACAAAAGTAAATATAAAATAGATATATGGTAACTCTTACGATCTATACATTTTGTCTCTTTGAAGAGGATTCACGGTCTACGTTGCAAATATTCTTATTAGAAATTAAGGAGATTATATATATATATATATATATATATATATATATATATATATATATATATATATATATATATATATATATATATATATATATATATATATAACGGGTCAATGTCTATTCTAACTAGGATAACGACACCAGCTTATGGGTGGACCGCATCTTTTTTGGTGCCATTAACAAGCTTCCACGGAGATATTAGGTACTAGACCGATTTCTCCGGAAGTCTCCTTCGCCAATGAGTGTGACAGAGATGAGAAAAATATGACACTCAAGTGGCTTCTCTTTAGGAAAAAAATTGAATGAAAAAAAAAGAAGAGGATTTCCAATCTATGATTTTAAAATCCAATGTTTGATAAAACCGTATGCGTATGACAGATCCGGATTCTAAATCCAGGACCGTCAAACATAGCCTAATGTGAGGACTGGCTGTGCTTCTGTCACATCTATGGTTGCCAAAGTGTAGAACTCTAAGGTGGAGCCCCTTGATGTCGAGGGATCTTCTCTTTGGTGAGTGGGAATCTTCCGCTTGGTGTTTACTCCTACCATGGAAAAACTACATTGAGAATTGAGCTCATAAACTTGTGTCTCCTACACATCTCTACAGTTTCATCTATCAAAAACCAAAATTTGTCAAGAAAATGGAACATCTTGTTCTTATCATCACAAGTGAGGAAGCTAGATTGCCAAGATTGTATGGCTTTAGATATATATATTCAATTTGTGCAGAAAGTTTGAGGACTTTTTCATGTTTGATTTTTTCTCGACTTCACTTGGAAAATGGAATTCATGTTGCTTTCGGCGCCACTGCTGAGCAGGTAGCCCAGGAAAAGGCACTTCCAGTCGGGCCTGAGGAAGGAGGGTTTGGCATGGCGTATGAATTAATCTATGGCCGTGTAGGGTTCCTCTGGGCAGCTCTCTTCATAAACAAGCACATTGGTGATGGAACCGTAGACATGAGTATCTTGATGCCAATCGTCGATGCAGTGCTGGCCGGCGGCCGTGTTGGGGCTTCTCATTCTGGGTGGCCATTGATGTACCAATTTCATGGCACGCGGTACTGGGGCGCCGCCCATGGGCTTGCAGGGATCATGCAAGTGCTGCTTCATTTTCCTCTTCCACATCGCGAGGATGTGGATGATGTGAAGGGTACACTCAGATACATGATTGGCCATCGGTTCTTCCACAGTGGGAATTATCCTTCCAGTGAGGGGAACGGGAGGGACAAGCTGGTGCAGTGGTCTCATGGTGCTGGAGGCATGGCCATCACCCTCTGCAAAGCCTCTCAGGTATTTTTTTTTTCTTCTCTTGGATTAGTTCTTCATACTTGAGCGGTAGATTTCTCATTGAAAGAACAAACTGGCGGGGTTGAGTTGCAACTGTTATTCTGTATCTCGTTCTTTTCATTTTTGTTTTTGTGGTGAGCTAGATGGCCTTTATTTGTGAACATGGTTGTGGGCAATTCCATTTGAGCAGTGGAAATCATGGACGCTAGTAGCATTGTGATCACATTCCCTACTGTAAGATGGTCTGATCAAACTGTAATAGCTGGTGATCTAAACAGATGATTTGACAAGAGAATTAGTGCTTGAATCCTTAAAAGGCTAATTATGTATCCAGGATCCCATGTCTGAAGATCAAAGATTCAGAAGGTGCCGATGTTTGGGATTCAAGAATTGGTATCTCTTCCTACCAAACTTGCTCTTAGACCACATCTACTTTTATAGGAAATCATTGTCCTGTTCTAGTCGTAGATACAGGGTTTCATATTTCAGGTCAAAGTTGATTGACATCCGAAAAATCTTCATCTGAATAAACATGATTCAAATGTTCTACCTACCAAAATCCTCTCTGTGGATCATCTACATGGCCAAGACTAGATGGGGCTTTCCACTTTGTTGGTGGGGAACTGCGTTTCGCTCCATTGAGATTTGCTCACAATGACCAGAAGCTAAGCAGAGGCTGAATGTGACAAATCCAGTAACAGAATATTTCAAGTTCTGGTTTCTAGGTTTATCGGAAGCTGATCAAATTGTCTATTGCTGCAGTGCATGCATTTCACTTTGTTTTCATCTGTTAGTTTGGCACCATGTTTTCCAAAAGCAACTTCGGCTAGGATCTAGTATTTTTCCAATGTTTTGAAGTTGTGCAGTAGGCTCTGATTGTACCCTCATGGCTAACGTTTAGGGCTTCTGTTGTCTTCTTGCGACATCATCCAGGTTTTTCCAGAAGACATGGAATTCCGAACTGCCGCCATTGATGCTGGAGAAGTGGTATGGAAGAGGGGGCTGTCAAAGAAGGTGGGACTCTACGATGGGCTCGCCGGGAATGCCTATGCCTTCCTCTCTCTGTACAGGCTCACAGGAGAAAGGCTCTACGCAGACAGGGCAAAAGGGTTTGCCAGCATTCTGTATCAGAATGTTCATAAGCTGGCTTTGGCTTCGCCGGCTTCCTTCCACCCGTATTCTCTCTTTCAAGGATTGGCAGGTGCTGCATGCCTGATGTTTGATCTGGCAAATCCACAGAGTGCAAGGTTTCCTGGATACGAACTCTAGTTACGGTAGCAGCGCTTCTCAACAACGTGGACTATCATATGTTGGAGATTAGACGGGTATTAATACCGTCTGTGACGGAGTTGCAGGAGCTGTAGGCAGCTCTCCTGATGATTAGGGATGAATTCTGTCTGATCTTCTCTGTGGTGCAATGAAGCGAAGAACTATTGCGCCATCGCTGCATCTCATTTGCTCGATTTGATGCGGCGGATTGGGAGAATTTTATAGAAACCGCACGGGGGTGTCTTGTAGTTCTTCTTTTCCTTGTAAAAAAAGAAGCCAAAATATTTTTCAGAAAGTTAATGGCATCGTTTGTAGGGACATACTTTGTGGGTATCGGAACTTCAAGATTTTCTTTTTGTTTCTTATATTTTGTCTTGACGAGATTTGTTCCTTTTATTTTATCTTTGGAAATCAAGAGTTTACAATTAAATTTAGCGAAGGCATCTAACATTGCATTAACTTGTCCTAAATATTGGGCTAGAAAGGGGACCGCCTTTTCTTCTTCTTGCAAGAAAGGAGCAGGCCCCCCATGAAAAAGTGAACAAGATCAGATTGAGGAGTGCGTTCTGAAAATCTGATGAGCTAATGTACTGTTCTCCCTCTAGCAAATCGCACTGATTAAATTTTTAATCGAAGACAAATACAGAGGAGAGGGGCAATGGCCAATGGGGGAATGCAAATTAATGAGCAAAATTGCTAACACAAGAAATCGAAGAAAACAGAAAAAGCAAAACAATAACAAACAGATCAAACTCCTGTAGGCTTTTATCCGATTTGTTCTTGAATTTTTTCCGATGCAAATGCGCAGGGAGGAAAGACCTCCCTGACTTTTTTTCCCCTTCCTTCCTCTTGCACCGACCTTTCTTTCTGATTTTCCGTTGCTAGCTAGAGGATCTCTCTATCCCTCTTCTCCCCCAATCTTGGTTCTTTGCTGCTCTTCCTAAAGTGAAAAAGACACAAGCAGAAAGATTGGAGATGGGTTAGTGAAGTTCAAAAGATCGACTTTGGTTCTCCAGCCTCACGATCCTCTCGTCGTCCCT